>JAQIWI010000119.1:0-69062 GCA_034698825.1 Deuterosminthurus bicinctus | reverse complement strand
TGAAAATAAAATTAAATAAAAATAAATAAATTCAAATGAAAATAAAATTAAATAAAAATAAATAAATTCAAATGAAAATAAAATTAAATAAAAATAAATAAATTCAAATGAAATTATTGAATTATGAAAAAATTGTTCTCAATCACGTCCAAAGCATTTCTCCTGAGAGAATTTTGGAACTTTCACTCTATACCTTTGAGATTCGTTGGTAGTTTTTTAATTACATGTTTTTTTTTCAATTATTCTAGTTCCACCTTACGATGGATGGAAGCAAGCTCAATTGAGCCATCTCAAGAATATATCAACATTTTAAACCAGCTACTAGAAGGACAGAGGAAGCTAGAAGACTTTCATATTCAAGCAATCACAAGCATCCTATCCCAAGCTTTCACTCTCCGTCCATCGGACAAAGCACTCGCCTTTTTCTTCCGAACTTTTGTCGACTCCATGAGTCCAGTCTTAAATTCCCACCAACTCCAACCACTCAGGAGTATCAACCGCTTTAATCAGACCGACTTGAAAGGATCTATTGATCTACTCATGGACAAAGCAGAAGAAAACTACAATCATGTTATCCCTTAGAAGCTACTCACTGTCACGCCGCTTTTTTCCCAAGTATGTTAGTTTGATTTGGCATAATAAATAATTGTCCTTAATAATAATAAATAATTGATCTTGATATTTAGCAATGTAGTGCCAAAAATCATGCGAGGCACCACCGGGATTCGAACCCGGGATCTCCTGTTTACTAGACAGGCGCTTTAACCAACTAAGCCATGGCGCCGGCATGTTGGACGTCCTCGCATAACCTTCACTTTAATCTTACCCAATTTTATTCAACTCACCAGAGAGATAGCACGAGGAGCCGAGAAGGAAAAATCTGAGGAGTTGTGGCGGGTAAATAGTGAGCGATATTGAACTGAACCTCATGGACAAATTGAGTGGATTCTTTGGAAGAGGTAAGAAAATACTTGGGACTGTGTAAGTTGGAATGTTACTAATTAACAATAATATTTTGATTATTTCCAGGGCATGAAGAATGAGTGGAAAGAAGCAAGGCGGAGGATCCATTTGGTACGATTGTTCCAAATGTGGTCAGAGGTTACTCAAAGTTTTCACTACCAAGCATGATGACCTGGGTTGTGGAGTAATTTTCCCAATTATTGAAAACGACGCTGTGATAACACCGATTGCCAAAGTGCCAGTCACATCAAGTTAGTTGATATACTGTCGTTTATATATTGGCATTTTAAGAGTTTGATTTAATGGATGATTTGTTTTTGTGAAATTATGTATAGAAATCCAAAAATTACCTTTCATCGAGTCCGATGTCTCGTCGGCTTTACTATTCCTGTCGGATGCAATCATTCAAGAATGTGGATTTCAAACTTTTTCTTGGGTATATGTAAAAGGGACATGTCCTGGATCGGAAGATGGTGGATCTGGTGATGGGAAAATATTGAGTGGAGTGGCACTTCAAGTATGGCCCATGTCGGAGCAAACCGCCGCCGCCAACTCTCCACATGCTTTGTTGACTGGGAATGGTATTCTAGTTAACAACATTCAGGTCATGAATGTTCCGTATAGTGTTCAGAAAATCCCTTCTACGAGGATATTCCCAGCAGAAGTTGTTCGAGTTAGGCTCAGGAATGATCATCAAAGGATAGACACCAAAGATTTCTGTTCAAGATTGAGAAGGAAGATGAAAAATCGTGTGTTGGTGGAAGGGAGCCAGTTTAGGATACGATACTTTACTGAAACGCTTCTGGTGAGCGTAGTAAGTGTTTGTGGCAGTGGGAGAGCTATGACTGAAGATGATAATGAACTTGTAGTGAAGAACATGATGAATTTAAGCTGTCAGGATTTTAACGTACAAGATACTGCATTTTTTCAAGTCGTCAATTCAACAGTTTTCCAAGTTACTCTGGAATGTGAAAGCGAAATAGGGAAATCTGTTCAGAAGTGGCTGCCAACTTTAAATGATGTTGGTGGATTGGATAGCTATATTTCTGAATTGCGTTCCTTTGTTGAATATGCAATTACGGATCATGGAGGTAAGTTCTGGTGGCATTGATACTGTCCATTTGTTTCTCACCTTTATTTTGCTTGTGTCCATTTGTTTCTGACCGTTTCTTTTCTTGTAGCTCCGCATGGTGTTTTGCTACATGGTCAACACGGAACCGGGAAGACATTACTCGTTGAAGCATTTTGTAATTCACGTAATTGGAATGCCGTTGTTTTCAAAGAATTCTCACTCCCAGACGAGATTGGACTTGAAGCATTCCGCTCGTATACTACAGCCACGACACTTGATGAAGCGATGACCAAGGCCATTGCGAGGTGAGTCAATCGAAGGGGATTTATATGGCTCAGTGCTTCCTAATTGTTCCATTCAATTCCAGTCAACCTGCTGTCATAGTAATGGAGAACCTGGAAACCATAGCACCTACAAACTCAAGCTCACGCGCAAGTGCCGGTCACACAAATATGACCGGGAACCTGAGGAGTGCATTGGCATCTTTAAAGGGGTCCAAGACGGTTGTCATCGCCACAAGCTCTAACATTGATAATGTTAATTTGGAATTAAGAACAGCTAATGCATTTGGGAAAGAAATTGAAGTGCCCGTACCCTCAGTTATCCAGCGGAAGGACATTTGTTCAAAACTTTTGAGTAGAACTTGCCATACCCTAACTGAGGAAGACATCAATTCTCTGGCTGAATCTACTCATGGATTCGTTGGAGCGGACTTGCGCGGCCTTATGTCACAGGCAGCCTTGTTGGCCAACTTGAATAGCCTTTCTAAACCGGAAACAGTTCCATTCAATGCGTCCCATGTGCTCACAGCTATGAAGTCAGTCCGACCTAGTGCGATGAAGAGCATTTTAATTGAAGTACCGAACGTGAGTTTTTTAGTTTTAATCAAATAATTTAAATTTTCACCTGTCGTCTCTCATTAGTCGCCACTCCATTCAAATGTATGACTGATAAAATGCTTTTAGGTACGGTGGGAAGACATAGGTGGCCAGAGTGAATTGAAGCTTAAACTGAAGCAGGTCATAGAGTGGCCACTAAAGCATCCAGGTGCCTTTTTACGCATGGGAATATCTCCTCCGAAGGGGATTCTCATGTATGGGCCTCCGGGTTGTTCCAAGACAATGATAGCAAGAGCCATTGCTACTGAGAGTGGATTGAACTTCATTTCGGTGAAAGTAAGTAAGCGTCAGCTTTTCTTATCGGAGCGAGTAATGCTAAAATGTAAAAGCCTCTTCTTTACTCAAATTTCCCTTTCGTTCAGAGCTCGGATCTCTTTAGTAAATGGGTGGGGGAATCAGAAAAGGCTGTGCAGAAGATATTCCGAACAGCTCGACAGGTTGCTCCTTGCATTGTATTCTTTGATGAAATAGACTCTCTCGGTGGTGAGCGGAGTGGCGGCTCCTCCGGCTCGTCCAACGTTCATGAAAGAGTACTATCTCAGCTGCTCGTGGAAATTGATGGAGTGGAACCTTTGAAGGAAGTTACTATAGTAGCAGCAACAAACCGACCTGATATCATAGACCAGGTGTGTATATCTTCCACTACAAGATGGATGTTCTATTCATAGTCTAACAACAAACAAAAACTTATGTGATACTCCTTTCTTGTATGCTGCTATTTTTCGTAAGTCATTTTTTGACATTGTGTTGTTGTAATGTGTTGAATTTTTCTAGGCTTTACTTCGTCCGGGAAGACTTGACAGAATTATTTACGTCTCTCTGCCGGACGAGGAGGCAAGGAAAGAGATATTCAAAATTTGGTTTCGAAAAATGCCCGTGGAGAGTGGGAGTTTTCTGGATGAACTTGTCCAGCTGACAGAAGGTTATTCTGGAGCTGAGGTGACTATCAAATCAACCAAGTTAATGTATCAGAAATGATTTTCTTGTCTCAATATATATATTTATTATATATGAACAGGTTACGGCCGTTTGCCACGAAGCAGCGCTTAATGCCTTGGATGAAAGTATTGGAGCATCAATTATTCGCCAATCTCACTTTCATTCGGCTTTGAAAACTGTTCGCCCTCGCATTTCCAAGGAGCAGATTCAGTTCTATGAGAGTTATCTGGAAAGCTCCAAAATGAGCCGTTAAGTTTATTGCTGCGAGACAAGAGTTGGACACTTGCCAGATCCTCAAGTGTTTCATCTGAGTCATGATTAAGTCTCAAGAGCGCCTTACGATCCCTCGTTACCGAGTGCCGGCTGCAAAGCACGATTTGTTGAGCTTTCTGAAACAATGTGATGTTTTTAGCAAATGTGGAAATAAATTTCAGTGGTCGTATAGGTTTGCTGTAAAAGATTTATCGGAAAGTAAGTCCTGTCCTGGAAAAAATCCCATTAGTTTTAGATAGAGGCGCGTTGGAGATAAACGTGTGGCCCTTCCTTCCAGATCAGTGAGAGCGTGAAAAATGGAGATTATCGGAAGTTAGCTGTAAGTATGTTGGAAAGGAGATGACTCCTTCATGGAAAGCCTGTGGGGAGGATACAAGCAACTTGTTGCATTGGAATGGAAACACGCATGGATAAGTGTATAATCTTAAGTAAAATAAATCACAGCATGCTAGAGTGAGCTGTAAGAAGAGTGGAGGAGGGAATTTACTGGGGCTTCTGTACTTCTCATTCATTGGAGTGTGCTTGATTTCGTGATGGGACGGTAAGGAAAGGACGCAGCAATGAATGTTGATGACTCATCTGACCTTGAGAGAGCTAGATACTTTGAAAAGACCCGTCTCAGGGAATAGTGTATACCCCAGGCTCCGGCTAATACTTCCTAATTAGTCCATCCTTTATTAATACTCACATATGTTGGGGTGCTACTTGGAAATTGTATTTCTATTCTATTCGGCCTTCTATTTCATTTAAGGGAAAAATCCCATGCATTTCATCGTTAAATTTGTCATCGGCCAATTTTATATTGTGCGTCAAAGAATGAGTTTGCCCACAGTCCCTTGTGATTGCGCTGCGCAATTGCGAGCTGCTGAGACGTCGATAGGTATGCGACGAAGCTCCCTCACTCAAGTTCATGTTAAGAAGGTGAAAGCTGTTTTTCCAAGCGCTTACTATTCTTAGTTCCCGTTTGTAGTAGCTGCATCTATTTTCCAAATTCAAAGTAAGAAGTATGAGCGGAGTTGAGCTGAGAATTGTGAGAAAAAGTTTGGTAAATAGACGTGAAAATGACTGCGTAGGAGCTCTGAAAGCAGCGGGTATGAAAGGGTGATGTTGCATGTGCCAAGTTTCTCCCGTCTTTTCGTACTTATCTCCACGTGCTCTCTTCCACGAGATACTGTGTGAGACTCGGAGGGTGGTATGACTGACTGACTGACTGACTCAGACAGATGAGAAGTGGATCTTTGGGACAATATGTATGAAAATGCAGATGGAAATTGTGTCATAAATTGCAGGAGCTGAGCTGCATTTTGGAAGCTTGGGATTGAGATGAAAAGATGCGGTTTTGAAAACAAGCTCAATTTAGTTGGCTCTTCCCCTTCCGATAATCATGGTATCGTCCTTTGGCTCCAGACACAAGACACAACTGTCGCCTCATACTCTCAGCTACACACTCACACTATGCGTGTTCCTTAATTCGCGTTAAGAAGGGTTACTTTCGTGAGGACGCGCGTACACAATCGAGAAAATAATCATGGCGTCTGTTTTTATCACAGGTTGGCCTATAAATAGCTGAATCGAGTTACACTATATACTTGTACTTCTTCTATTTCCTCTTCTCCTCAGTACTATATACTACTGTTGATGAGAGTATCCTGACAGAATCTCTGTTAGAACTGGCAGTCGCCCGCCATCCTCATACGTGTAGGTAGAGCACAAAATTCTAAAAACGAGTCATCAGTCATATAGTGAACAGTCAATCGGAGGAAATCTGGTGAAGACTGTTGGATAATGTACGGTCCGAGAACTTGTAGTTTGTCTGCATTATTGGCACTATGGACTTGAACTGACCTGGAAGTACTTGGGAGACTACCTACCCTCTAGGATGCTTTGGAATTTCCCATCTTCTGAACCACTCTTGCCGCCAACATATGCATTCTTATGTACAAGGGAGCGACTCAAGATAAAACCGCGGACCAGTTGTGAATGATGAAGAGGATGATTGGGGTGTAGAAATATGGAGGAGATCGTAAAATCTGTATTCATCATTCTCTGTGCTTGCGTATATAGTGCGAGATAGTAAGAGGGAAGGCGGTGAAGCTAAACGATAAGATGAGCAGTGTAACATAACGACAGGAGAAGTAATAATGTTATTAGGGTGTCGACTTATTCTTACATTCTATTTTAAGTATGAACCAACTCCATTTTTAGAGTCAGGTAGTCCTAACAGGGTTCCCCGACTATTTCCGTCCCGTAGCTCCGCGTGCGGAAGCGACTCAACAGTTGTTGGCAAAAGTCAATCTCCTTGCTGTATCTTACAACAGCCTTTATTCGGATTTCTCCTGAGGCGAGATGATGGAAAGATTTTGTCGTCCTTTAACCTCTTCTACTAAAAGTCATCCCATGCTTTAGTTCATCCTGATTACTATTACGCTTGGTACAAACAAACTTGTCACTACGACCACATCAGCGATAAAATGCATAACTGGAATGGTAACACGTGTTTGCAGAGAAGGGGTGAGAGAGTGATTCCGGGTAAGGAGACGGCGGTGAAGTAATACCCTAACAGCTAACGATTTGTCAGTTACATGAGTCCGCTTTCCACCATTTAGTTCAGACACCTTCGAGAATGCCCAGGAGTGTGCTGATGCGTAGTAAATTTCTACGTAATGTGTCATCCTTTTGTACGTCTTCTATGAACAATCAATGCCTCAGACAGTACTAAAAGAAATTGCAAATCCGTCCGCGTCATCAACTCTTCCCCAACCTCTGCTGAATTGTCTTGTTTTGTGTGTATACTCCCAAGGAAAAAGTCCATGGGACCACAAGGATGTTGTTGTACTTTTAAATTGCCTCAAACAGACGTTGCTCCCGGTCCCGGTATACGAACATAATGAAAACAAACTTTGTTGTTTACTCACTTACTACCCCAAGGCATGCCCCTCGTTCTCGCAAATTATCATCAGTGTAAGTGCGCCACTATGTATGTTTTGGCATTCATGCTTGATGAACAGGGGAAACCAAGTATTTGTCCTCGGTCATCATTTCGGCTGCAACTCATTCTTCTTTTTTTTTTTTGAAAAATAATCTCGCAGTGACCCAAATGATTTGTTTCCATACTTAATAACCAAGCACGTGAATGGTTTCTCATATTATTTACTGTTACGAAACCCTTGCGCAGTTGCCACGAATGTTTTCAAAACGTATGGGGTTGGGGTTCCGCATGAAATTGAGGTCGGAGCTCTGGAGGCAGCAAAAGCAGGCGGATGGAGTAAAAAATGTTGTTAACCACCTGGAGTTGATACGCAAGCGACAATTACACTCAGCTGTGGCCCCGAGCGTGTGCTCAAGTCTCGTTTGTAGGTTTCACTGCATTCATGAAATGGATAAATACAGTTCTCTTACATGAAAAAATGCAGTCATGGAATATAGTGACGAAAAGGAGGTGTGCGTCTGTGTGTTGTCGTTTGCATTCCATTGGCACCGTCCAATAAGCACTGAAAAAGCATCTCTCTGCAGATACCACGTCCCATCTCGCTTGGTTGGGTGTAAACATGAATCAGGTTCAGTATTGATTTAGCTCTCGCATCAGTTCTTGTTGCGAGCTGATGTGAAGAGACTGCATTTTCAAGCTCCGTCTTCTTGCGGTAGAGATGTCCCTTTCTGCCGAAAGACGCCTCTTGCTTATGTTGTTCCTACCAGCGGCCAACTGAGTACGAGCGAGTCTGCCTTAAAGAAATGAAAAAGATACCTGGCATATGGTCTTTGAAGTTCTCAAACTTCAAACCAATAGTCATTCAGAATCCCGTATTTCTTTTCTATTTTCAACTCCACATGAGATTACTTTGTCCATATGCAGACAAAAATAGACAGCTGACTTGGAATACGTGACCTTGCAATGCTTTACTGGGCTGCTGCCATATTGGTTCCACACTGATGTCGAGTGGATTCAGCTGTATACATGGATCGATTTGATCCTTAGAATTCGCTTTGTTCGCATAAAGACTATCGCATATTGTATGCGACAGTGCTAAGGGCGATTTGAGGTGACGAGAAGTTAAAAAATTTAACAAATGAGAGTAGTGATGCAAAGCCAAGTACTATATCTCCTCAGGCTTTCATTCAAGATCTCTGTCTCTCGTCCTTGCAAATTTTATTCTTTGCTTCGGAGGTTGCTCGCTCTAAGTAAACGAAGAAATTGGAGAGGGAAGAGGATCCTTGTGCTGGGAGGTCTTAATTTTATGAAATTAATCATTTCCGCCGAGTCCAATAAGAGCCTTTTCAGGATTTTAAGGAAGCAGAGCAAATTAATCCACAGTGCGCTAATGAATTCACAATGCTGTAATTACTAGTTTAAACGAATGGCCAAAAGCCCTGGATATTTACCTGTGCTTTCTCCATCCCGTCGTTGTGCTTAATGGTGCGCAAGGTAAGGTGTGGTATAGTCGCAGCATTTCATTCCTGAGTACTGATATAATTTTGAAAATTTTCTATGCATATTTTCTATGCAACCAGCAGTTGTAACCACCTTCGTTCGATGGTTTTCGTTTTTATTATTATATTAGTTTAATTAGCATACAGTCCATGCATGAATGGATTGCAATGCTAGTGGAGTGAATCATGGTCTCACAATGCTGTGATTCCCGCATAGATTGCATTAACAGGAGCCCCCGATGAAAAATTTCCGTGCGTTTCTCTCAAGTCACTGGCGGCCTATAAGGTGAGTAGACAACCTGAGCCGCACATGATAACTTTGGAACATTTTCCAGAAACAACAAGGGAAAGAGATAAAGGTACAAATGAGGAACTGGTTTTCTCATCCCCTCGTATAAGTTGTGGAGTTGTTGAGCTGGGAGAAATTGGTCTCTATCTCTAGTCACAATGACAGTCCATCGTCATTATTTAGGTACTCTTCAGCCTCCATCCTGTCTCTTCCATTGTCCAAGCCACTCCTACTATAACATTGTTCCGTCTTTTGGCTGCTCCAATGTCACACTTGACTACATGCCATATCTCTATGCACGACAACCACATCGGAAATCGTAGCACATATTCAAAAAGAGTTGAGTTACAAGACGTTGATTCCCTGCACCTGATTTTTCTGTGTATCAATCGAGTTCTAAAGCAAGTATAACTCCTTTCCCGTCTGCAATGAGTTGCGGCTGGATGGCGGAGAAAGTTTGTTCGGGTCATTATAGTGGAAGTCTCTGTCGGACAGAAGAGGAAATTTTAGCAGGTATACGGTACACGTTTAGGAAAGAAAACTTGCATGCGGCAGTGAAGGATTCAGTATGAATCGATTCCAGCCCCCGTCCAACTCCCTCTCTATCTCGCTTTCTCCCACTCATGTCTTTTTCATCCACTTCCACCACTACTGAATGCTCCAATGAGAAGAGGAGCTATAGACATTACTTAGACCACACACCGACCAAATTTCATTATTGCCGTGATGCAGAATAGAAATGCTAGGCCTGAATCATACATGATGTCCTTCTGTCAACCCTTATGTTTTAGGATCCTCCTCATCCGGACCGTGAATATCTGTGTGAATGCTTAACTTTCTCCCGCATTGCTACGACAGGATGGAGGGGCCAACAAATTTCCTCCAGCCACCGAATATACTTGTGTATACCCCCACTGTCGAATGCTTTCATGTTCTCTCCTTTTCCCTTAAATCGCATCAGAATCCCATTTCCTGGCCATCAGCAATCCAGAAGGCGTGATAATAGTGTTAAGCACTGATGTTAATGAAGTCATAGTGTCGTGGCCATGGTGGTACATTCATATGTTCATTTCTGAATGAATGAATTGTATATGGAGTATGGAAGGATATTTGCAACGAGGATGGGCTGAGGAGCCAGGAAGAACTGCTATCACATAGAAGGGACAACTCTCCATCGAATTCTGTTATTCCAGAAAATCTCACAGGCAAACTACGGATGCCAACGACAGACGAGCTGGTTAATTTTTGAAAGGAAGACGTCGCGGAAGGGGAAGTAGTGAGGGGAAAGAGAAGAGGACTGCAATAAAACTCTTTCTGTTGTCCTCTCATAACAGCTTACTCGTGTACTTTGGTTGCTTTAACGTGGGATGGATGGATGGAAGGAACGAAGAGCATCATCATCTGCTGTGCAGGCAAATCAAATAAGTTCCAGTTAGCAGGAGAAGCAACTTCCCTTAATAATGAAGGATTCAGCGGACTAAGCTTTGTTAAAATACATTTACAACGTTTTAAACAATTTAAAACATGTTATCTAGAACTGTGGAAGGCTATGTAGTTGAGGTAGAAGCAGTAGTTTCACAACGACTACTATGTGTATACGCAGCACATATTGACTAAACCCTCGGAGCTGCGCTACTCTCGCAAACAAATCCAACACAACATCCATCACAGGTGGATGCACATCATATGTATGCCCTACGTTTCTATCCACTAACTGTGGCGAAAGAATTCCTCTGAAGTGCTCCCGAAAACTACTCTGAAATTCAAAGGGCTTGGAAAAGGTGGATAAAGCTTGTGCAAACAAAAAATATATACCACAGAATTCCTCTAGCTTCATCATCATCTCTTAAGGACATTCGATTATATATATGAATGCAGCAAATTGTAGATCAGCTTCATTCCGCATCTATCCCGTGGTTGTTAGTGGATCTAATCTACAAGTTGCTGTAGTATGTAGTTATGGAAGCAACCTGTTCCTGTTGCAAACTTGTGCTGCAATACGACAGTGCAACATAACGACGACGACGACACCTAACACGAGGTGTGATCGGAGGTGCGTCTTTAGCCTGTAGTGTAGCTTAAAGTGAAACACTCCGGGTAGTATTTCAGAGTAAGGCTTACTGAACTCAATCATTTAATGGTCGCATTTAGGAGCATACATATATTGTTATATCTATAGTATACTCATGTCGTACTTAGTGTTCCATTCGTGCGTGGCATTCTCTCCAATGCTATATCATGTGTGTGTGTGTCTATGTGTGTGTGTGTGTGCGTGCGCGTGTGTGTGAGGAACAAACGAGCGGTTTCGGCTATCCAAAACCGAAGTAGCCGTAGTAAAGGACTTCACAGAGGGGAAAAGGAAATTTCTTCTAGCCATTATGTTCTCAAGAAGGACATTATGAGGACAGTGGAATGAAGATGTTGGGAAACAATCAGTGGTAGTTAGCGCTCACACTCGCAACATCTTTTGTATTCCACATTGCGGAAGCAGAATTTTGTCACGTATTTAGAAAGCATACAAAATCCAGTTACTTTTCGTGCTCAGTCGCCGAGAAAAAACACGCACATCTGCAGTTGGAACGAGGGCTCAAGCCCTGCGTAACGTGCGGTGTTTTCCTCACGAAATGATTCCACAGCTCATTTTCGCACTTCATTATCTGCATGACTCCTTTAGCCTTTGTATGTGATCCTTATAACGGGGTCGAGTTCAATGTAAACTACTCGTTCCATTATATTGTATTGTGTATTGAGCCAACACCGTGAACTGTTTTCAAGTGAACATTAAAGCTTCGTTCATTTATCGATTTCCCACCACTGAGTTATGAATTCAATGAATTTTTACCTTAATGGCCTTCCATGAGCCATAAAACACTGCACTTTGTAATCAGCGTGGTTCTACTGAGAAAAGTATCGATTTTAATCCCATTAGCATCTTCCAGGAACTCTATGGATAACTTATGAGAGAGCTACAGCAACACGGTCCAGTACCTCTTAGAATCCTCATCCGTTTATCTTGTACCTGCTAGTTTTTAATGATAAGTTCACATGATGTACCTATACTTCATACTAACTCACAGTAAAGCTAGTCGAATTATACTACGCTAGGTTACCTTTGAGAGGTTTGAGAAGGACAAGTGAATGTGATGCTTTTGTCGCCAAAGTTCGTGGGAGGAGTAACATCTAAAAAATATTTAATCAGCCTACTGTACGTTATTAGCCCATTATATTTGCATGTTTAATTTAATGTTTTCAAACCCCCTGCATTTTTACAACTTCTAATAAGGCACATGTGTAGTAAGGATAAGGACTTTTCACAAGTTTTAGTTATATTCATACTTTGAGAGTACTTCTGAGTAATTTTTGGAATTAGTAGAGTGGGTAAGGGCCGTCGAATGAAGTAATAATAATAATTTTTAGAATAAAAAATGAAACAAAATCCATCCTAAATAACTCAGTCGCCATCAATAAAGAATGAAGGCTTTTGCTAAGTAATTGCATAACTCGATCCGTGTGTGTGCAAATTCTCAAGTGTGACTGAAGGAAGTTGAGCGGGGAAAGCTGAAGTGAGCTATGTATATGTGGGCCAAATGATTCAACAGATGTAAGGCAGACGAGTAAGAGTAGATAGACGCTACTTGTTCACATATATGTATCATTCTTGTTGGCTGTAATAAAGAAAGACAAATCATGAGAGAATCAGTTTTGATAAAAGTTAGATATTGAATCATTTCATACGCTCATCAAAAGCCCTCTTCACCTCCAACTAAGTTTTTTTTTACAGAATTTGAAGCCTTAATCATACATTTGTTCTGTTTTTATTTAATTTTCGGATCACTTAACCATTTCGATTAGTTTACATTCAATGGAAATAATTGATGAATTAGGTTCTTGAAAACGTAAAACTAGGGAAAAGAGTCTTGGATAGAGGCTGCGGTCGTATGGTTGACTCTCCTATATACGTCCTCCAGTTTAATTAGATCACCTGTCGTGTGGACTCGCCATGCGGTCTAACGGCTGCGATTTCATGTAATACTTGCTTTAATTTCAGCTTTTCTCTCTGCCCCACGCTTTGAAACACAGGAGAGTGAGGAAGAGTGCACTACCCTCAATAGAGACTCGACTACGAAACTTATAGCACTTAAAATTCAGCTGAGTATGGAATGAAAGTAAGTAGCAAAAGAAAGCTCTGCCTCACCCACGGTAGCTCCTGTGTCGACGTCAATTTGGACTATAGCTGTAGACCATAAAATAGATCTAAAATCCCTCTAATCACTTAACAGAAACACTTTAGCATTAGCAGGTTTCTCCATCCTCAGCTAGAGCAGGAGGCCAGCATGTTGATGAGAAAGCGAGAACCGCACAAGAGAAAGGGGAGGTCGGAAGAAAAGAATGAGAGAGAAGTAGAGGGGACGACAAGATATGAGCTTCACAGCTGTGTGCATTTTCTTTGCTAACGTTGTTTTACGACACAGAGATAAAAACTCATAAGTGGAATATGTTCAGCTGCTTTTAAGAATAAAACCTGCTTTTCAACTCCATCGCTTTGCCTGTTCACTTAGCCTACTGAGATTGCATTAAAATCTATTAAGTGCTCAACATTACGCTTATTTCGACTCAAGCTGTAATTAATGCTTTCCGTCAACATTATAATGAGCTAGCCACCTGAATCCAATGAATCTTTCTGCATTACCGTCGTTATGTTTGCATGAGGTATCAACACCGGGATTTTCCTTTATCAATTTCGGTATGCAGCTTCATCTAATTTATAATTATTCCACTTCTTATATAAGAGGATGCACAATTTTGATTGCTGCCGTAGTATTAAAATCGGAACTGTTTTTTTTTTAGTTTTCTTTTTCTTAACGCCCATCATACTGAAAATGGGCAACGAGTTGGTCTCAAACCTGACAGTAAATGAGTCGGAGAGGGTTTTTATACAATAACGGTGGCTGTGAAACTATTAGTGGTGGTAGAAAAGTCATTAACATTGATTTTACTTACCAGGAAAGAGACTGAGACAGCGTTAATAGATCTGTGGTAACAGTAATAACCGGGACGACTAGCTAATGAGCATAATATTTGTCCTGTGGCATCGAGTGGTTATTAGCGGCTGAGTAGACGGCAGACGGGCTGAATGAAAACGATTGGAGATATGGGGGTGTGTTTGTAGCCGCTTGTTTGACGGTGAACAAATGACTGCGTGCATGTAAACCTATTATTACTGTAGTGGTGCAGTGGATATGAGTAAACAGTTGTAAAATAGCTTTGATTAGTTTCGCAGGAAATTCACATGGTGCACTGCTACTTAGGGTATTTATCATAAACCATTTAACGTGGCATGCTCAGCGACGTGCATATGATGGCTCAGTATTTGTGAATCTGACATTCGAACACATAAGTAACATTTCTCCATACTCCTTTCCTATGCGTGAGAAAGCAAACTCAAGTTTAAATTAGATTTTTGTTTCGCTAGTTCATGAAGTTCGTAATTTTTCTACTTTATTGCTCACATGTATGTGTGCGTAAATAGATAGAGAAGCTCGTGGGAAAGAAATTCTGCCCCTTTCTAATGATTCCAACCTTGTTGATTTATGGTGTACTAAATCATAGGCAAAGCTGGAGAAATATTTGGTTCAGTTATGTTGTGAGAGAGAAAGAAAAGGGACATGGTGAAACGAAGGCAGAGGGTGGAAAGTGCGGGAAAGAAGTTTCGTAGCTTTTCATAGATATTATTATTACTCCTAGTTATACTTCCTGCGTTCATGTTGCCTTTTATTTTCTCTTACTATTGACAAGTAGGAGAAAAATACTGGAGAAATCTTCCGAGTCTTCATCTCATCCCATCGGCTACTTTCACTTCTCAAGCCAGGCTACTTGTTTACATGTCTTCAGTACATTGAACTATTGCAATGGGAGTAGTAGATTTTTCCATGTATCACAAGCAGGCTCCACTAGGGAGACAGAGATAGTGCAAATACAAACATAATGGCCCATGGCTACTACAGACAAATTAAATTCACTGTCGGAGAGAAGCCTCTTCGGGAAACCTGGCTAACGGTAGCTAGGAGAGGATGAAAGTAGTTCATTTGTGGAGGTCCATGCTTCGATCAAAGACGCTAGAGAGAACGAGCGATGTAGCGGACAAAGCGTGCGTGTGTATACAGGAATCTAAGTGGAAAGGGCAGTAAATTTCTTCACTCATTAACTCAATGAACATAAAATTCACGTATTTAAATCATATCAACTGATAAATAGAAATGAAAGGAAGTGGAAGAAATGCTCAATTTGAGTCTGGTGAGCGAGCCAGATACAGAATACTATGAGGGGAAAACTATTCAATGGCACACAGCCTTTCATATCTGACTATGCTGGTCTCCGCACTTACGCTTTTCTTCCTGCGGGAGTGTGTATGCTTGTGTATGCATTTTATATGTGCGGGCGTGACGCACATGACTGAGAATTCCCATAACAGTGTCCTGCAGAATAGAAATACCCGAGATTAAACATCCATACGAATGGTAAACAGAGTAAAGATAATAAAATTACGCATTGTTGGGCATTGAAACTCTAATTTGTACATTGGGTACTCGTGTGCCAAAAATATATTTTCCATATGCATGGGACTGGCGACTTTTCAGCTACATACTCCCTGCGTATCTGCGTCTGTCTGAAGTATGACGAAGCTGCGGGAGAAGGGGACACGTTTATACAGGAGGTGAGCGTTTGAGTTAGTGCGGAAGGAAGCTTGTCAATTCAGTTTGGAATCTCGTGTTCCAAGTCCTCTGCCAGAATCTTTTAAATTTTTACACCAGTGTGCACACAGTCTATACGAGCAAATTATCCCTCATAGGTATACGAGCTCAAATGGAGCCAGGAAAGTTGCGAGTACGCCAGTGCGACTTGCTACTGTTACCACTACTGGCTCCCCTACAGCTACTTCCAACTAACATGCAAAAGGCGTACAAGTCCACTTGGCTATTTACGATACTTAGAGGGATCGTAGTCTCACAAATTCAAGGGGCTCACAGCCTACAAACTCACGCAAGGTTTAGTCATGCAGATTCTCATGTATAGACCGACTTTCCTTGAACTAACGAATTTTGAGTGAATGCTATCGCATTCCAAAGCATCATCATCATGCCTTCTTCAAGATGTTATGAATTATTAATCGTTTGCCGAGTTTTTCCGGCATCTTGTAACAATCTTGTAAGCTTAAAAGTAGACGTAGTTGTGTGGTGTTCCAGTATGCAAATACTGGAGAACACAGGAGCTCATTGCGTTCACAAAATTCCCTTCGTTCCCATGGATTATGCATGTACATGTCCTCTATTCACTCCGCATAGGAATTTGAACGTCTACTTAACCAAATGATCTGTGAATCCTTCCCTTTGTATGAGTTCTTGGAGCAATTTACCTTTTCAACTCTGGCGTCTGTAATTTAGCACTTTGAGTGAAATCATATTTACGCATGTTATTTGCTGCGGACCATGCGGATAGTTCATTTGTGTGGAAAATCAGCCGTGTTTATATCTTCCCTTCCCATCTGTAACACACAGTTAAGCTCTTATGACCACGGATGAGCTTGCATCTCTCCTTCCATAGTTCACGACATAGCTCCAGACTCACAAAATGACAATAATCCACTTATTATACTTAAATTATATACGCGTCATTACTCAATATTATTCATGAAATGAGTCGTGGATATGGCATGATGCCGTTGTACACAAAAGGAATCCCTCCTTTTGATAGAGAATTTTCGTAATTGTGAACGGAATAATAAGGACAGCTACTACTGTACAGAACCATAATAAGGTAGTAGTGTTGATGCGTAAGTATGGTAAATGTTCAAGGCACGAATCATTCAAAGAATAGTAAAGAGAGATACAAAATTAAAATAGTCGTCTAGGAGCAAGCCGAATTCGAATATGTGGGTTTGCTTGGCCATTTAACTGTTATAATTATACGAAGTAGGGCGAGAGAAATGGAATGTGATTGTGGAAAGAGGGGAAAGCAATAAATTGGGTTACGACTGGAACATGTACAATGTTGAGGCCGAGGTAGGGGGTGTACAGCAATTTCTCCGATTATTCTGCTGTTCGTCATAAAATCACGCTGTATAAGATGTACTCAACATAATAAAACAAAAATGGGGACGGAAAAAAAGACTGAGTTACTTATGGAGGAAAAATACTATGCAATTACTCGACGCCTTGGCTACATAGTTTTACCGATACCGACACGTCGTGCGCATCCATATACCTATAATCACTCAGTCCTTTTTCCATTATGAAGTCGCTGAGGATGGGAAAGAGTAGCATTTCTACTCCTAATCGTTTAAATGTAAACAAAAACTTTTGCAGTGGGAAAAAATTGTTCATAACATTAAGGCATATGTCGTGTAAGTCCTCACTGTCCTCAACCAAATATTGAGAGAATGAACACACACACGTAAGCACCACAAAAAATGATTCTATCTTTGTTTTGACCATTTCTCTTTCTCTTTTGCTATGGTTTTCATTGCTGGAAAACTTCAAGAATACAAAAATTTCAGGGAATTTTTCTTGTTTCCTTGTTTTCTGTTTTTTGCAGGTAGGTAAAACTGAGGACATTAGCTAATTGTGCAATGCCATAATGATGGTGGGCCAACGTGTAACTTGGCTTCAATTCGAAAAAATCGGACCAGCCGAGTAGCATACGGATAGTTTTTATCAAGGTGATGTCTCACAGGCGGTGGCACGTATAAAGCTGTTACGTATGTTTGAAATTGTTTCTGCTTGTATGTGCGGATGAGAAGACAAAGCCCTAGTTCCCTACAGACTGTTCTTTTGAATTTTCTGTAGTACCAAAATATTATCATGCATGTGAAGAACACCAGGAGAGTATGCTGTAGCGAAAAAATCATGCATCCATCTTTCGCACTACTCACTACCGTCTTTACCGCACGTTACTTAAGTCGTACTTGTACACATTCGCTACTCTCATTCGCATCGGCTAACATCTTGCTCATAGTCGTAGTATGTCTCCTCTGTCACACACAACAATGCACACACACTGTTTGCTCACTTGTACTCATACAAGCACACACGCGACCAGCTATGAGAATTACAACTCTTTGGCTTCGGATCTCGACTACTACGAACAGACGTGTGTACGTGTGAGCGAGACAGAGAGTGAAGGAGACCGAGGGAAAAGTGGCTTAGTCGGGTGCTATACCAGGGAAACTCAAGGCTGAGCTAGAGTAGTCGCAATTTCGCCGTTCACCAACAAGCAAGGAATTTCCTTGCTCGTATACAGGACAAGGGTGACTATGTGTGCTTGTATGAGAAACCACGAGGAAGAAAGAGAGAGCGGAAAAATCTACACGGTGAAAGACAGGATTCAATCTTAGTGTCTCCTTTTCCTACTTACACATACGGGAAGGTCAACTTTATAATTTTAAGAAAGACAACTTGTCCACGTATTATATTGCCTTTTCGTGAGCAAGACAACAGTAGCAGAAGCAATAGCTATCTCTCTCTCTTTCTCTTACTTACCACACATATACAAGACGCTGTAAAGGCAATTTCAAATCTGTCACTGAAGTTGTTTCTAAACATATGACGAGGCAGCTGAAACGAGACAGTGTTCTGCGTGATTCAACGTCACTTTCCTTATCCAACTTTGAACGTAATTTAAGAGATATACTTCAGTTTGCAACTGCATAGTGTTTACTACTAGTGTATGTGTGAGTGCGTTTTTGAGCCATGATATGTGTTGTAACGAGTGAAAAATTGCTCCAATTTTATTTCTAATTTAATTCCTTATTAGTTGATGCCATACTGCGGGCTTGGCGAAGACAGAAGCGTGGAATAGATGGAGCTAATAGAATCAAGTGTCTCAAATTAAGACAGAAGGCTGCCTCTTCTGGATTCTATGTGTGAACCAAGAGATTAGTCGGGTTCTGTTGAAATTTAAGTGATAAAGTAACTCTGTCGGGAGAACCTAGTGTAAGAAGTTCTAGTTGGATTTTGGAATATAAATTTTGCACAAGACTCCGACTGCATGTATGCGTGTGCCTGTTGCTCCACTCTCATCAATCAACTCGACTTACTGTTGATATGAAGTTGTGGAGAAAAGAGTTTCCATGTTTTCCCCCTCTGTCTTGTGTGTGTTGATATAATCAAACACGATGATCCAGTTCATTCCTAGTGATACGACACGACTGGAGAATACAGCAGTGTCCTACCTCTCACTGGAACAGCATGAAAAATATGACCATACTCGTGCAAGAATCATTGTTGAAATTTTATGAAGCTCATCCCAAGGACTGCAGCGTCAACAGTCCCAAGTATAAGAATAAACTGGCGACTAGCGAAGCCGAATACACGGATGGAAATCAGAGATAGTGATTGGGATTGTGTAATACCCTTGCGTGTCGCACTTACAGCGAAGCTCTCACGATCCTAAATCCCTTGATGGAAATAGTAATGATCAGACAAGGAAGAAACAGCAGCAGAAGGAAATGCAAGATAAAATCCTATCTGTTTCACATGTGCAACCAATTCTTTGTATCCAGTGTGTAATACATCATCATCACATCATCATAATACAAATTACCGCACTCCTTAATGCAACAGAGCATTTCGGACTCAAAAATTGTTCAGTAAATACACGGAATAGAAGTTATTCCTTGTTATTGGGCGGCTTGATGAGCATTTATGCGTGTGATTGAGCCTATTTTACATTTGAAGAGGACGGCAAGCGGAGGATCAAGAAGGGTGATCTTTTCAATCCGACGACTGGTAGTAATTTTCATCCGACGGTGTTCATCAAAACACAGTAGCCAGCCAAACCTTTGCTGGCTAAAACCAAAAGCGACAGCTGTTAAATTTTGACACACAACAAAAATAAAGACTCAACCATCTCGCTGTCTTTGTCTAGTGATAATACTTTATCAAGTTATATTAAGTCATTTTCACTCCTGCTCAAGTGTGTTAAGATTGTTAAATTGTTATTATTAAGTGAAGGAGCCAAATAATATGGCAATATAATAATGATGCATGACTTTGCAATTGGATCGACTCATTTGTGTTCATTGTGGATTGTGAATGCTCTCCTCTTGCCATTGACTGGTTCATCTGAGTCCAGAAAATTGTTGGCTATTGCGTCAGTATCATGCCACGTCTACGTGGAGCATGATTTTGGACGACGGACAGAAATAATGGATGAGCAACAAGGAGATTGATGTCTGAAATTGCTGAAAATTTTGAATTCGACAGGTTTGTATTGTTTCATACTACTCGTTTAGCTAAGAAATCTTACGGAATAACTCCCACCTTTATCGCCACCATGCTTTCCTGCCAGTAGCTACTTTCTAATGAAACTTTGATAAGGTGTTTCTATTAGAATTCATAATGTTATGGGAATAGACACGTTTCCCGGCCAGAACTCAATGCTTAAAGTATGGAGTAAGTTGGGTGAATATATATATGCGATTGTGCCATAGCTACTCGTTCGATGGGAATAATATAAAAGTTTTATTGGGATTAAACTGGAGTTGAATGTCTACAGTAAGCACATAGTCTTTTAAACTTTCATAGCCACCTCCACCACGTCATTATTTTCTCCTGTAAGGTGTTCATCAAGCAGTGGGCATGCGTCTATTCCTTTTGTTTCCGTATTATGTTGTCTTCATTCTTTTAGTAGTCAACAAGCTAGCAGCATCTTAGAGAGAAGGGAATTAATGCAATATTCTGCGGAGCATCGATGAAAGGTTTCAGCCGCGAGCTTATAATGAAGTATGGACAGAAATCTCCGGTTCGCCCTGTTTATTCTGTTTTCTTATCCTCTATATCCTTGAATAGTTTGTGCTGACACTTACAGAAGGCCTTCGGTCCATATCAGTCAAATTTAATTGTTTCTAACACTTCACTTTTGTTCAAAGAGCAACTATGAAGTTTGAGATAACCATAAATAACCGTTGATTTAGTCCATCACAAAGTAAACTCTGTGCGTTTCATAACTCTACCTATGACCACAGTAAGGAAGAACACGTGTTACTTGAGTGACCAAATCAATTTTGCTCATTATAAACCATTGTAGTACTTATGTAAGTTGACACCGTACGCCCTGTAACGATTCATTTACTGTGGAGCTGGTGTTATACGTGGCACAATCAAATTTACATTAAATAACTTTAGCCGCTTATTAGAAAGGCGTAAGTGCACTCACGAAGCAGATTTTAGCTAGCTTCGCGCTATTGTTCTTCGTGCTTTTGCCAAATAACAAGACAATCATGAAACTATTTTGAGCGTCTCTAGTACACGCCTCAGGGTAATGTAATGGATTTATTGTCATTGGTCACTCAACACCGTTTCACAGGAAGATGACATTCTCAGTCTATTATTTCAATTACTGTTAATTAGTACAGAGTATTACGTAACTATGGGTTTCCCCGCAGAGTGCCGCTGAATTATATAGACGAATAAATTGTTTACATCCAGTTGATAGTTTCAGCTCCCAGCCTGAATAGAAATTGCGCCCGTAAGTTCTCCACCTACTGAGGTCGGAAGAGTTAACCGCTGAGCCACTGGCCACTCTCAGTGTTTTTCGTACTTCATATACCCGAAGACTTATTCAACTGGATTGCAGCTTCCTACAACTCGATTAGCGTGAACATGATAAAATAATAATGTTTAACTTCACAGGAAATTATCGAAGCTAACTGTAATTGTATTCACTATTTAGTTTTTCACTACAATTTCACTGTTTCAATTAAGTCTTACAGACAGAAATCCGAGAAATTAAACTATGATGATAAAAAATTCATCTTAGGAGCCCTTTCGAAGATATGATGAGTTAAATGGCTAAATGTATGCACAAATTACTGAAAATCAAACGATTGTAATATTGTATTGTAATGCTATATAATAATTCATGCGCTCCGTCGCTCCATTTTCGAGCTCATTGCTAAAACTCGTTATAGAACACAGTGTTATTTGAAGAAAAATGCACTTCAGTACATCTAGAATCTACTATGCAAACGTTTCCCTCATAATATTTGTATGGGCTTCGTAAAATTAAAGGGTAATGCATGTTGTTGGCACAAGCAGCAATAGCACGAATAAGACCGTGAAGTGTTTTTCATGCTTATCCCTCCGCGCGTGCCTAAGGTTATGGCTGCGTTCCGCTCTCTTGCTGCTACTTCTTTTCCTGCGTTTTTCTCTCAATGCAAGAAAAACAGTAGATCGAAAAGCACCGAAATTGAATCGTGAGCAAGCCTGTATTTAGTGTGTATCCTCACTAAAAACTTGCCGAACAATACCATTGGTATACAAGTGACGTAAGAAGCAAAAAATCGGAGTGATACGGACATAAATGGGAAACGGGAGAGCAAGAATTTTTCGGAAAATGAGATGTTCGTACCTTCCGGTTGAGTGCATTAAATGTGCACAAAGAGACTATCGCATAGGAAGGCCTTGTCCTTGTAGATCGCATCAAGAAGTAGAAAGAGGAGAAAGCAATTTCGTAATAGCAAGCCACATGGGTGTCTATACGTGAGTTGTAATATATTGCAGGAATTGAGCATGAAGGGAAGACAGGCATGGCCATACGTGATATGCGTACGGCTAGGAAACTACCCGTATTCTGACTGTGGTGGCAATAGTTGTGAGATAATGACGATCCACCGCACCTGACTGTGCACTATCGTATGCTTATTTGGCTGTGTGAAAAAGAGATGGAGACGGAGAGGGGCTAGGAAGAAAGAGGATGGATTTGTTAAGAAATTAAATACAAGCACCTTCTGGCTAAGCCTTTGACTTCGACCTTATTTATGCACATGAGCATCCACATGCCTTTATCACTAGTCACCGAAAACGAGTACAAAGGGACCGAAGACGAGGGATGGTGGATGAAGCAAAACCCGAAGTATTTATCGACAGGCAGACGTACAGTGAGAGCAAGTCAGGCAGATAGGAAGAGAGAACAAGACAGGTGAATAGGAATAAAAACCAGTGGTACGATTGGAGAAGAGACGACGTCGTATGAAAAGTTGAGGAGTTTGATGATGTTAGTACGACGGTAGACGGTGAAATGCAAGACTGTGCAAGCTTTGTGCGATCATTATTTCACGTTGTTCAACCTTGTTTCACTTTCAACGTCCATCTGTCGCTGCTCATGCTTACTCTCATCCCTTGCTCTTGCCAACCACTTCCTCCAGTCCTCTCTATCGTCTGCGTGTGAAGGAATATAGATGAGGAGTTTAGCGAAGGCAGTCATGCTCTTTAACATGGAAATACCGTTGCTATACAGATACGAAGGAGGCAGAGGACATAAAGAGGTTTCAGAGCTTTCTACCCACCTATCCCCTTTCACGAACAGAAGAGCTTTTTGTTGCATTTTCTTCTGCCTCAGGGATTTCTTCCATTCAAAGAATATCGACTGGAGGGAAGAAAGGGAGAGAGATGAGGAACGAGAACGATGACAGGGAAAAAGGCATTCTTCGCCTATGAAACACTGTCATTGTGCTTGCCCCCGTCCATTCCATCATCATCTGTCGACGAACGAGGCTATTTGCTTTAATTGCTTATCCTCATGTTCGCTACAACCCTTACGGTTCTTCAGGTCTTTCCAAGCTTGAGGCATCAAAGCCTTCAAAAATCCATAGACTGGGCTACTCTCTTCGCTGATGTGATCACTTCAATATGTTCTTCGCTTACTGCGGAGATAAACGCCGAAAAGCGCTGCGCTCAACATAAACAGAAATATCCGATTCTCTTCCCCGCAGCTTTGTAAACGATGCACCACTCTCATGTGCAACAGTGTTTATCTCATCAGACGCAGATTCAGTGAACAGTAACGTCGTTCTTGGTACTTTCTAATGCAAATATCCCTCAAGGTGGAGACAGAATGGCCACGGGATTCGCGTACGTCTGCAAAATCTGAAGCATCCTGTACAAAGCTACGCAAGCAGACATGCCAATGATAACACGCTCCCAGTAAAGGTGTATGGTGGGATATTTTTTCGATGGAAATAACGAAAGAAGTGGCTAGGAAGATTTTGTTTTTTTCCTCTAAAGCCATTGCGCACAGCGCCCCGCATCATATCCGCTGAGCCTCAAGTCATCAGGACAACAGCATGATCCCATTTTCCTCGCGCATCACACTGTCATGTACTCTCCATCCTGGAAAAGCATTTCCAAACACACCCCCTTGAACAATACTGAACATTAGCTCTCCAGAAACAACCACCCATCCGAATGCACCAACCCCCGAATCTCGACAAAATCACTCACACAATCAGAAGAAACCACTTTCCTCAGTTATTACAAATGCGCGAGAAAGTGCCGAAATGCAGATGATCCTCATATTACCATTACTGCATCAAACCACCAGGTCAAAGGCCAAAGGTCAAAGGCATGTCCAGACCTTTAGCGACGTATTGACACCACCTTGACCAATATCAAACCATGCTAAAGATCACTTTTGCTCTCCCACGGAAGCCCTCGGAAGCAGGAAAACTCGACCAAGATCGCTACAATAGCCCGGAACCTACGGTCCCGCGGCCAAAAAGCCACACATGGGAGGGAAAATCGATGTTGTCAAAAGGCTTACGGGCTAGACGACTGGAACGATTGCTTGGTTTTCATTTGAAAAAACTTGCAGATTCTTGCGTGTGCATTACAGGACGAAATTATCAGGGAAGACAAATGACCATTTGACAGTTTACTTCAGCTCTAAGTGCTTGAAAAGGCTTCTAAACTGACAATCAAAGCATATTGTTGTAAGTTTTGGTATGAGAGAGTGGTGGCTGGCAGACCAGGCATAAAAGCTGGGGCGTGATTTCCCTACTAAGTTACATAAGTGATCGGAGGTTTTGCACGAGGTACGCTATACTCCAACTAGGAGGATCATCATTGTACAGTGTGCTTATGTGGGTAAATAGTACAGAGGCAAATTTCAAGTATGTTCCTACCAGAATGATTTTAGCTCCATCGACGACCGTTGAAGTTCATTTGGAAAAGTTGAGCCCATACCGACCATTATGCCAAACACACTCAAGACTGTCACGTCATGATGGTGGCAGCGGCGCAGCATAAATTTCTTTATAGACGTTCTCCTCTGCGGTGTAGATGAGAATTTCACAGTACATTAGGAACAGAACTAAAGTATTTTTGATTCCCGCCTATTGGCTTTCTCCATGAACAGTTCGAAAGCGATGCCTTTGGAAGTAGCTGCTCCTCCATTCTCGGTCAACATTACGGCCGTTGCCGAAGAAATTCTTTCTCATCTAGTTACTACATCTAGAGTTACTCTTTCTTCCTTATGACTCTCCCTTTTCCATCCTGTATTCACTTTTAGTAAAATTCCTGCACAGCTACTCGTTGTTACTTTTTATATAGAAGTTACTGTTGTAGTCATATCGGTCCCGCTCCCGCTTGATCAATTCTCACCAGTCCTTATATACAGGCCCAGATTCGCCAAATAATTGTTCCAACCTTTTCATGCAGAGTGAAACAGAGACCGTGTCAAGCAACGTTGCTATGATAGCATTCGTGCATTGTCTTCTTGGGCTCTTTAGTCGCGTTTTTTTTTATAAAAACGGCGACTCTTGTGATCACCTACTTCCGGTGTATGTCATTTGGAGGTGTTTACTTCCGACGACCTAAACGGTCTTTAGCAGTAGTTTTCCGCCATTTGGGCAACATCAATCGATAGGGAAGGATTGCGAGCAGTGCCCTCCTCTCAAGTCCGAAGTCTCTAGGTGGTTTCGTATAGGAGATACATGCGTCCGGATTTCTTGAATTTTCGGAGTTTCTGCCGGTTGTGTAAGAGATTTTTGTTATTCTATTCGTTGTAGTGTTGTTGTTCTTGCTGAGGAGAAATCGCTGGAAGCAACCAATAGTCTGTGGGAAGTGTAATGGTGCTCCAGGAGATAATACATTGTAAGTATGGTGGTGATAAGCGTACTTAATACGTTTATCAACCAGAGAGACAGAGAGAACCAGAAAAACGTATGGTAATTAACTCAGTGGAGTTTATGTACGAGAATGAAGGCTCTCTTTTCCAAATAAGAGGACTAGTAGAATTTTCAGAATCATGAATATTGGATCCAGTGGATTCGAACTCGAACTGTGTGAGCTGAAAATGTCCTCCGGGAAGGGGGCAGGGTGGTCGCGGAATCGGTATTTTTCTGGAAGTGGACAATGGGTTAGTTTTTGATGAGGGGGGGGGGGTGACGACGGGGTGATTACACCACATCTTTAGTCACGACCAACCTACACCTAACCTAAATATCCCTCACGCGACTGTCCTGCTCCCCATCGGGGGGATATTTTTTGATTTCCAAACAAGCACAAGGAAAAATTCATGATGGCACAAAAGGGAAATTTCAGCCCCACGAGCAAGTATTAACAAGATCCGTATCATTAAAAGTGTACAGAGCAAGGGAACTTTCGTCTTGCCATTAGTCGTAGATTATGACGCAGCGTATCGCCGTATCAGTATGATTATGATCAAAATGAGGCTCACCGCAGCATTACGTGAATTATTCCACGAACATAGCGCAACAGAGGAGTGGGAGGATAACCATTTGCTTAGCATAGAGTCCTAAAGGGTATAAATATATATGCTCATGTCTTCCCATGAAGTAAGGCTTTAATGGTAGGAATGGTTCGGTCAAAAAGGTATTTTAGCAACGCCTAAAGTGCAACTTAACGTCAGTTCCAGCTTAATAAAAACAAAAAGTTGGAAAATAGAAGGTAATTCCCCCCCATGAAGCTGCGCTACCTGCTGGTGGATCACTTGTTGATGAATATATTCGGGACTTAATGCTATGATCTTAAGTAGGTAAAATTTATAGTGCTCTGCATAAGTCAAGGTACATGTATTACAGTTACATGTAAGGATGGGTGGTGTATGCACAAGACGTAAGGCATTTGGTCATATGGCTCAGTTCAGCCAGCTGCGGTCGCAAGCACTTTTTATTTTCATGAATAATGTATCAATGATCTTTATAATGTACGCCAAACAATTTGGGATAGGATTCCAGAGAGCCTGCACCTATTTACAAATATGCTAGCTGTTTCATCTACTCCATGCACATCTATAGCTGAGATAGCTTGTATTGGATCAGAAATGTGAGGGAGATTACAAATGGCACTAGTAGTGGTCTATGACTAGCACATCTTTCATTTCATCTTCCTACTAGCAGAAATATTCTTCTGCTCGCTCTCAGGCGTTTTCATTCACTGTGTCGGTTTAGAGGTGAAAGAGCTGCTGGCGATTACACAGGCCCTCGCATAATCTCTGATAAACTAAGACCAGTCACTCTATTGGATTGGATTGGTTTGAGCAATTATTCAGCAGGTTAGTTTCATGGGGATGTAGTAGGTGGGAAAAATGACCACCATTATTCATGAAAATATTTGTAGATCGTGTACATCCTCGAATTGTTAGTGAGGAGAGGATGAAGTTTATAGACCGTCGATGCTAATAACTCGAATTTCATTTGTGCAGATTGGGAGCAGAATTAGAAGAACACTAGGGTTCCTTGTTCCTTCAGCGACTCGCAGTCATATGTAGTAGAGTACAGAGCCCAGTTTGCATAACATTAAGGAAATTAGAAAATTAGACTCTCGATAGATTGTGGTCCATTCTACAGGGCGCATGCTGATAGCCACATTGAAAGTCTTGCAGGGAATGACACTAGTACAAAACAAGCCCTTAACATGTGCAAGTACTTGTGTCCCACGGATGGGAGAGTGAGGCTCTTAATCTCATTTCCTTGATCTTCTTCGTGAGTGATTGTAGTTTGTCGACGGCAGAGTTGCTCGAACCTAATGGGCCGAGCTCATGATTTACTTTTCACACTGAACCCTAAGTTAGGAATTAAAATTAAAGGAAACCAAGTAATGCGGAGGAGTAATGGATTCCAGCTCTGACCTTCATCTGTGTCTCAGAGGCAGGCGTAGTGGCCAACAATGTTCGAAATAGTCTGACGAACGACACCATTTGCGTTCCATGGATGCTCTTTTTATATTTTATGTTGCTTGCAAGTTCTAGCTTTCACAACAATAGTCAGATAATTATTGAAAGAGTTTTGCCTAAAGAAAAAACGAATCATTCATTCATTCAACAATAGCCAAAATATATACGACAGCTTTAGAGATAGGTTCTCACCTAAATCTGTGGACAAGTAGTACGTACTTTCACGCTTACCACATTGTGTATACGCATAAATATGTGCGTTGCATCACAATCCGGGACCCCATCAGAATGTGGCTCCCACGGGATCATACGAGTCTAATACATGAGCTGTCCTTGTGCGGGTTCGAGAGAGTTTAGGAGAGCAATAAAGCCGAATTGTACTCAAAATAACAACCGCATTTGGTTGCTTTATCTGCCCTTACGTTACAATCTTGTTGTTCAGTTCTCAGAGTTCTGGCTATCCTCGGTCATGCGACATAAACCACGTTGGGGGTTTAATGAATTCTGATCTAAATTTAATAAGCCACTTGAGCTCATACTTAAGGTTTGCTAAAAACTGAAAGAAGATGCTAAGAATGTATGGGATAGTTCAAACTTTTTGGATTCACTCTTTTTTGAGCTCAAGCAGCTTTCAAGAGAACCTGGATAGCACGAATAATATGCATGTACGTTGTATTTCATGCAGTGATATGTTCACTTGCAAAAATCAAACGAAATTAGTATTTTTTTCCTTTGAAATTTGTAACTGCCTGGACGGAAGCAAGCCGACTGTATCTTCTGTTTCTCCTCGTCTTCTTTTCTCTGTACAATGACAATGGCCGTCCCGACGCTAAAAATAATCTCGTTACTAATATCTTCGTCCTAGAAGTAAAAATCATGATGCTTCAAGGTAAACTGTGCTATTTCTTCCCACGCGGTGGGTCATGTAGCAGTCAGACTCATTCAGCATTCGAATTCTCCTTCTACCCCTTGTAATTACATGCAGAATTGCAACTAGGCTGAGGTCGTCCTCTTTGCCTCCATACGTCTTCAAAGGGAATCTAGCCGGCATTATCTCGAGTGTTGTTGCGAAATGCAGGGTGGCCAAGGGATGGGTTCTTACAATTAAACTTGAATAACTTTTGAAGCTTTGAAGTAGTATACATGACGGTTACCACATCTGACACTAGAGTCTCGGAATAATTTTTTGATGTAGGAGTTGTCAAAATCGTTCCAAAATTGGCTGATATATTCGAAATTGAAGAAAAATTGTCATTTTGACATGCGTTTTACGGGTGTTTTTAGGCCATTTTCAAAACTTTGAACCTGAAGTTTAGAAAACATCGGCCTCGGTTTTTAACGGTCTTAAGGTCACCTTCTGAATGCTTAGCACGTTCTCTGAGTCCTCAGCTTTCGAATAATATGCTTCACAAGGCTCTACGGTCATTATTTTGAACGATGCAGGCGCTCAAATTTTTGAAAATAGTCTGACAACTTCCGTAAAACACGATAAAATGACCAGTTTTGTGTGAGTTGGAATAGCTCAGCCAAATTGTGGAGCGGTTTTGACGTGTGCTGCATTAAAAAATTATTCTTGACTCTAGTTTCAGAATTGTTAATCATCATGTCTACTTCCTCAAAACTTCAAAAGTTATTCCAGTTTAAAAGTGTAAACCTATCCGTGGGTCACCCTGTATACTACTTGAAAAGCAATGCTACCTCATGTACATAATTTACTACGTCGGAGCCAGAGGAAAGAAAGATATAACAAGCGAAGCAGATTAGCGGAATTCACCGTTATTCAGTCCATTATTTGAATATAGCATTGAAGTTTCTTTGTGAAACAGCGAAGTCGGTTCACAGGGGAAAAACTGAGTTCGACCGGTGCTAGAAGCGAAAATAATTGTTTGAGTGAAGACCCCTGAGATGTAGAGAGTAATTTTATCAATTTTTAGGGAATTTAAGCTACAATTCAGTCATATGCTCTTGGAAATTCCCATGTAGCAGGCCAGTTACATTGTCTGGCTCGCATGGGAAACAACAGAAATTCCTTCTTTGTCGGAATGATATCCGATCTATTGTTGCGAGCATCAGTAGTTTCAAATAAACGATTTAACATTCTCTTCCGATACACAGAGGGATCAAGTTTGCAGTAATTAGGACAGCTAAAAATGTTGTGAGCTTATAATGAATCGGTAAACAAAGATTTTAGATAGAGTGTATGTACAAGCTTATCGTTGTACTCCTAGTCACAATTATTATAATTTCTTGCTCTGCTTCGTATAGATTGGAAAGTCTTAATTCTTTCAGCCGGAGGTAATTATAAGATCATTTTGATTTGGCATCCTGCCATCCGGTATGTGTTTATTCCGAACCCATTTCACCGCACTTGGTTGTATGGCGGGTACTTTATGCACCGAGTGCGGGATTATACACTTTGCGTGGCACTACTAAGTAGGAAAGACGAGGGAGAGGTAGAGAGAGGAGTGTCTGTGGACCATCTTCAACCGTTGCACAGATTTAGATAAAGTGTCGGTATTCTCATCATCGGAACTTTTAACTGGCGTTACGAGCAGGAAACTGTTCTAAGAATTCCCTCCGTTTGCCAGCTTGAGCCGGGGATCATCCCTTTGACTTCAAATATGTGCGTAAGCCCACGCCGCTACGTTTGTATACGTACGGAACAGGATTGATCTCTCTTCAACATGCAAACACACAATACAGGCTATGTGCTTATCAATTCTGTACACTTGCAAGGGAGGTCTATTTCTGTAGTCGTTTGCTATCAACGAAACGCTCTATCTCTCTCTTCTATCCCGCTTTGAAATTGGAGCCAAGTTGAAACGAATCTTAATCACATCCTTGTCCTGTCCTCTTAATTTCAGCCCGTTCGTCCTCTTGATTGCAACACGCACCAGCTAGCTCACTGTCTACCATGCTTCCCTCCCCCACTCTCTAGCCCTATATTTAATCTTCGAAAGACTTCAGATAAAAAATTCCTCTGAAAATCTACAGAATGGGAATCGTTTATAGAAAGTTACTTGTCGCATACCTACCGTAAAAATTTACTTGTTTTGGTGCAATTGAACGTGGAATATGCATGGAAAATTGTATAGACCTGCAGAGACACCCAGAATAACTCACGTGGTGTATGCTCTTAATATGATTTATGGACTTCATAGTAAGCTGAACTCATGTTTTCATGCGGCAGCGGACCTGTTGAGACTTAAAATTTTGCAATGTTGGACCATCACTGAGTAACGATGAGGAAGGGCTTCCCTCTCTGTAGCACTGTCTAGGTCATTAAACATTTGTTTACCACACAGACTAGGGCTTGAGCTATAGAACATATGAGCTGCGAAAGCAACTTCGTCTTTTATATTGTTTCAGTCCATGCAGAAAAACCAATCCAAAATGCAAGAACATGTTATGCATAAAATGACAACCTGGAGGAGATAACAAATAAATAACAATGAAGTTTACATGTTCCGTCCTTATTTCTTTCTTTGTAGGTTTCCCAGTGATGAAGCAGCTATTCAAAATCAGTAAGAATGAAGAATTGGATCGAGCTAGTGTGTGCTGAGTCCTTCTGCCTGTGTGTAGATATTCGTGGCTTGGCTGATTGACTGACACAGTAGATTCTACTGTGTCAGTCACCAATTTAGTGGAGCTGCTCTATTTCCACTCACCAAACTCAACTGCTCATCATCAACTCCCTTTGTGGCAAGTGGCGAAGGAAAGTATTCTGCATAAGTGACTTGCGATAAATAAAGCCAGCAACAATGTGGCAAAGTGGTGGAATGGGTGGCCATGGAGGTGCTAACAATCCATGGGTCAAGTTGATGGGAATGGTCCACAAGGAGCGGGGCCGGCAGCATGCATCCCACGGCCCCGTCAGCGGAGACAAGAATGACGCGTAAGCATTTTTGTACAAAGTCTATACGCATGGCTTTCTCTATTTTCCCCACAAAAACTACGGCGAAGGCTCAGTTATCGTCAATCATAATAGCATACACATAACACTCATTTCAATCTCACGAGTTGTACTTGTGGTTCGACTCGATGGCAGTATTATCGTCCTCAGCCCCTGTGTAGATTCCCCGGACTTTTTCTTTTAGCCGTCAATCCACACACCCAACATCCTACCACTCCTTGATAACGCTCATTTTCACTTCTTCAATGTTCGCGACTTGAATGTGCTTAAATCATTAAATGACCGTTGTTCACTCGCACTCAAGTCTTGCCCTTTCTCTGCGGCTGTTCTATAGGCAAATGGTCACCACTTAATTTTTATTCTGCATTCGTACCCCATAGGCTCTGAGTAATCACGAGCTCTCGATCTTTCCTGCCCATGTCGACTCATCTACACCACTGCTTCCTCCTTTGCTCGCCTTATGCTCCCTTCTCTTCTCGTTTACCCAGATACGCGCTGAGCGATGGATCCTGAGTTAGATTTCTCCAAATGTTCAATTTACTATGCTTCTAAACTCGGTTGGTCTGAGCTAGTCAATGTTCGGCTTTAACACGCGGTTCTTTCGACCTTCAGTTCTGGGCGTCTTATGTTGCGCTATTATGTACTATACCTGATCTTATTCAAGTGGACTATTTAGCACATTATGTATAAATTGGACGTACTCGGAACTCACGTATGATACTGTCTGTAAGAATAAATTAATGCTTACATCCTCTACAAACCTAATTTTTTGCACTTGAATTTTATGTCTTGTCCTTTATATTTAACTGCCAGTTACCAGAGAGAATAATTTGAACCGATTTTCCCGTTCGATCAAAGGTATTGTAATGGTTGGCATCCTGTGAATTTCTGTATCATTAGTAATCATAGCGTAGTATACATCAGCGGGGAAAAGTCCTCGGTCTCTGATGTTGGTAGGAAAATAGCTAAAGAATGCGTCACTGCCACAGTTGTGTGTCAGGTTAAAAGGCATTGTCAGTCAATCTGAAGCTACCGAGCGTATGAATAGTGACTTAAAGTCGAGATCAAAAGGATACAGGAGGAAGGAGAAAGGAAATTAGAGCAATATACTGCTCCATGTGTAGCAAACGACATGGCAAGGACGCAAGTGAATTTATGTGTGATAATTACTTGCGAATTCAGTTGGTGCATAATGATTACCAGTACTCGTTGAGTGAACTACAATGTGGTGGTGGTGATTATTATATGCATAAGACAGAGACACACCGATGCCAAGCCTGGATTAGGTAAAAATTCGTAGGAGGTAGCTGTAGCTCAGCTTTTCATACATAAAGGATCTTTAATGCTCCTGCTGGTGCAAATCTAAAGAGGTGTATAGGTCCTATAGGAGGCCCGACACTTATGCTATATTTTTTCTTTGTTGGCATCTCATCCGTGATTATGCGTTCATATTGAAGAAAAACACAGCGTTAAGCCAGTTGAGTGAGTGAGAGATCCCCACCCCACTACAAGCTGTAAGATTTAGCGCTAAAAGAATGGTTGTGACAAGTGGACGGAAAGTCGACGACGTCAAGAAACAGAAAGAGCGAAAGAAAGATTGTGCTCTAGCACACTGTACCTACGCAGCAAATTTCTCTTTAAACTGCTGTGCACTTTTACCTTGTCGTACCACTTGTATTAGCTACATAATAATCATGAGCACACATTTTTAAGGATCAACAACTGTTCGTCTGTAACTCGTCTGCTTGGCTGAGAAAAGCATTCTCAATACTACATATGTGGATACATATAACACGGTCTTCACAACTATTCTTCTCAAGTTTAGAGATAAATTTATTACTGGATCTTGCTATCGAAATGGTCTCAATGTTGATGCAAGATGGTAGTGTGCTGTATTAAAACGCAATTTTCTGTCTTATATGTGCCGTTAATGCATTTCGAAAAAAAAAATCAACGAAATATTTTTGCTGCCCGTATAAAATGGCTGAGAGCTGATTATTTTCGTGTAGATTTCGTTGAAAATCGTCGATGGAGTTTCAAGTTCGTTGAATAGCTTCTGTTTAAGCTACCTGAATTCCCTGTTCAAGTTACCAAGCCAAACGTTCAGATTTGCTGAATGCGAAAAATCTTGTCTGAGCTTCAAGTTGCCGGAAGAAAATGTTTGGAAGATGAAGCTGTCAAATGTTTGGGTCATTGAGAATAAGGCAAATTTCGTTGCTGTTCCATTATGGTTGCCAAAATAAATCATGCTAGCAAAGTTAAGGAAAGAAGATACAGATGATATCCGTTATGAGTATGTGTATGTGCAAGAGGAGAAAGTATGCAGTCGGTTAGCAGAGACGGCGCGAGTGAGCTGAGATAAGATTGATGGTGTAAAGGAGATTTAGTAGATGGAATCACGCGTGCAGATGGAAAGACTCGAGTTCAGCCGGAATTTGTACGATGTCGGGAGTTGGTTCATTCTAAACTGGAAACCTTACACGGAGGAGCCGGTGCCGCAATCAAATCGATGAATTCACAGCATCTGCGGCATTCATATCCATCGCATGCTTTCGGCAAAGAATGGAAGTTAAGCCGGCGTTCTCACGCACCAGACCACGTTTGGTGCCTATTCTTACCTATGGCGTGCAGTCCTTTCACACACCCACGTAGACAGAAGAGGAAGTATCGGCATTGTATCAGGAGAAACGGGATAGATATCACAGAATTATTATTTGATAAACACGTTCTCCATATGTAAGATATAGAGCAAATAAAATACGTCCCTTCAACTTCCATAAGTACTTAGACGTAAGGCTAAGGCATTTCTTTTCCTACCTACTACAAATTTGCAGCCTGAGATTCTTGGCATGGGATCAAATTGTAGTAAATGCAATGATTATTCTCCAGAAGGTGTCAATTTTGCCAAAATGAACTTCTAACTAGACTTCATTCACATTGCTCGAAGCTAATCCAAACTTGTGCCTTATTTCTTCATTATTGCCAAAATTAGAAGTAAAAGTTGAAAGTAAGATGGTTCGAGAACATACTGCAGAGAAAGGCGATGGATCTGCGACTGGCGTATACCTCATCATACTTTTATCCTCATCGGATATGTACGTGCGCATTGAAATCAACAGCGTGCATGCTCATGACGATATTTGGTCAATGCAAAGACGATATCGAAATCAGACTTACGAAGCATTTACATTATTTGACATTCTTGTCTTTTGTTTACACACAAGGAATCATCATGAACAATCATAAAATGAAGGTCAGCACGCGTATATGTGACTTTGGCTAAACGGAATTATGTGCGCATAACTTACTAGTCGTGAGCAATGGCTGAAATATTTCCACTGAAGAACACGCATCAGGTCTGATCAGTCGTGTTGTTGTCACAGTTCCCTAACTGCGACCATGATTCAAATTACTCGCAATTAGTAGATCCAAAGGGTTCCGTAGTCCTTAGTTTATAGTTCTATAAACTGCTCCCTAAAAGTGCTCGAGGTTGAAATTTACGTTGCATCCGGTAAACTTGAAAACTTCGAATACTCTCAAAGAATTAAAGCATCATCAGCTTGTCTGCTCTCGTAGCCTGGAGCATATGCATGTGTATGCTCTATGACATCCTGGTTACTTTCTGAATATTTACTACTGGTCTTCGATTATATTTCACAAGCCTACTTCCGATGCTTCCGGATACTAGGCAGTTTGCGAAAATCAACGTAACACAAACTTAACGCATGTAAATGTGAAAAACCTATGGCAACCCATGTTAAAATTATGTTTACGATGATGTATAATATTTCTACGTCATATCGCGCAAACTGCCTACTAAACGATTGCACTATACTAGATGAGTGGTGAACGGTGGAAGTGGTGCAAAGTAATTCAAATATTGCCTGCTAGATGAAGTTACTGTGCGATTAGCATCAAAACCGATATTATTACCCTCGAAGGAGTTCAACATTCTATGATAAAGGACGTAAAGCGTACGTCTACTGTTACCATACTACGCACATTTTAATATTTATGAATTCGCTATTCATGCAAGTTGCAAATAATTCTACAAGACTAACTAAAATAGGAAGCAACTAAGCTCCGACGATATGCAAGCTCTCAGGATAAAAGTACGTGCCAATACCAACGATCATTTCGCTGCGACGATAACCTAGTTAGGAGATGATGAGATACTCATGCTTTTAAGGGAATGGTTTCTTGCAGATTTTAAAATGCTCTACAACAGAACAAGGCGGTGATTTTCAGCAGGGTCAATACAATAAAAAGACACTTTTAGAGCGATTCAAGATAATGCATTTAACCATTATAATAGGACAGTAATATTTTAATAACAATAAGTTATATTAGATGTGCTCCTTAAAGAACTTAAGTGATATTTTTTACACGGATTTAAGTATTCCATATATAAATATTAGATAACTTGTAGCGCAGGAATTGTCATACAGCCGTGTATAAGGTGTGTGTACTTCTACCAACCATCGTGTATAACAATGAAAAACCTTTTGTGCCCTCATCTGTGTCATCCATATTTCACGATCACATTCTGCCTGTGCTGCTAAGGAAGTGGAGCAAGTCCTATAGGGATGTAAAGATAACATACCGGAGGCAAGTTAGTAAATCATTCTGGATTAGGGCCATGTAGGCAATAGGGAGAAACGAATGGAGTCAATAGTGGTGAAACTATCAAGTTGCACTAAGCGTATTTGCTTGTACCATTTTCCACTAAACTTAATCATACAATAGATTATTGCTCAGCCGTAGGTCTCTTGGAATGTCTCCTAGAATTGACTTCTAGTTATGTGCTGGAAAGATAGAAAGGCGCGGATGTGAAAGCATATACGGCTATTACTGTCCCCACAGATTGATATTTACGATTGCACCAAGTTTTTGCCAATGTGTTCCTGGAACCTAGAGGATCCGAGAGAGGATGATGTGGGATTCCGAAGCAAGTGAGTGCTTGCTCACGTACATAGACGCGAGGGGATGAATATTTACCTTATTTTGGACAAGGCAGAAAAGTCTCCTCCTCAGGCTCTGCACGCACGGATTCTCGCGTACTATGATTTTGACATTTTAAGTACCATCTAAATCCTTGGAGAGACCTCTTGAGGCAAACTCTCTGAGCCGTGAGTATGGAGTGCAACTTCCGAATGACAAGGTCTTCGTGAATGGATGGGCGATTGAGGGAAGTTTGCCGCTTGCTTTACAATCTAAAACACATTCTGTAGTGTTTAGCATACAACCGCTGCATAGGAGAGAATTGATTTTTCCCAAAATGTTTCCAGTAACACAGATTGAAAAGTAATGTGATTTCAAAGGAAAGGCTGGGTACGTTCAAAACTCTGAACTATACGATATATTGTCATGGGACTTCGAAGTCGTTTGTAACATCATAAGCGATAACATCTTCAAATTTAAGCCAGTTGAGAAAGCACCACTAACAACGATGATCTTGCACACGATGGTGGAGGGGGACAATTAACTATTGAGGGTTTGTGACAGTGTAAGAAAAGACAAGTTATGTCACAATGGATCAGTTGACCAATTTATAGAGGGCATGGTTGGGATTATTGGAGAATTCTAAAGCTATATAGGCGTTCACGAGCAAAGGTTTATTCCAGGCTTCTTAAAAAAGGTTCAGTTTCAATGTGTATACGCACATGAAACTTTTAATACAACTCACAATGCAAGAATTTCAACGGTAACACCGTGATCTCAATGAATGCTGGTGGAATCTATAGTACACACCTAGCATGTATTACGTGTAAGGCCGTTCGGCTGAGCGGGCCTAGGAGACATACAACAAAATTTCTAAAGCAAATTTTTTTTGAAATCCAAAGTGGCCATCATTTTCTTATGAGATCTAACATGGGTTTTTTAACTTGCCACAGGAGGGACCCTTTGCTGTTTTTCATTTTCGAAGTAATGTTCTAACTTCTAACAAACTTGCAAAGAGTTCCCCCTAAGGTGCGTTAAAAAACCCATGTTAAATCCCATATGAAAATGGCCAATTTGGATTTCAAAATTTTTCAATTTTTCGATATTTTAAATGAGCTGCACAGCCGAATGGCTTTACACGTAATACATACTAGGAATGAATGTACTATATATTCCGCCAGCAATCATTCAGATCCCGGTGTTGCCCCTGAAATAGTTCCGAGATTTTTGCAAAAAAAGTTTCAGTGTCATGAATTGGAACATGCTTGAGTATCTAGCCTTTTAGTCCCCAAGATATACAGCACAACTTTAGATCCCATAATGGAGACTCATTTGCATTAAGTAGCTTTTTTGTCTTTATGGAAAACGTAGTTAGTTGACCACCACCACAGAGTAGTTCCAAAGAGCACAAAAGTTACGTTTCAAAGCAAAGTTTACATGCCATAATGCTTTCATGATGATTTTTGATGACAGAGTTGTTTTGCCAATAAACCACTTTTCTCATTATTGTTTGGAAAGTACTTTTAGTGGCACTGCTTGGTAGCAACAAAATTATCACCGTACTCTCATGTTACATGATTACGGGTTGACTTGAAGCAGGACTAGCTTTAAAAGTAGCTTTTTTCTGTCATTATGATATGAAGTCCTATTCCTATTGAGTTTATGACCACCCAACGTACTTTTTATAACTTTCAACGAGGTGCCCCTTAGGTAAAAGGAAAACTTTTTAAGAATTTCTCTTCCTCCGACCTATTTTTTAATGAGTGTGATAGGATCAAAAAGGGGCCCACAGACTGTCTCTCTCTTTCTCTAAAGTAAAATCTATGTAGGCCTGTATGCTTGAAATCTTTAGACGGATGTACATGGTAAGTACATAATCTAACTTCTTAGGAGGCCTTGCACCGCTTACACTGATACAAGATCCTGCTGCTCTCGTACAGCATGAAGTTTACACTTCATTGAGGCGTAAGAAAAAACCCTATTCCTAATAATCGGAAACTAGAATGGTCTGTGTAACTAGAACATCAGAGTGTCAGCAAGACTTAGTTCTGAGGGCTGTCGTTCGTATTCCAAAACAAGAAATGTAGGATATGAACTGTTGAAAACAAGTCTAACTGAAGTTCTGAAGGAAAAGCTATCAGAAATAGTAAATGCTGTAACGAGGAGCATGTGCACCTCAGAGTCCGTATGCAGATTCTGGCTTTCGTCACCGAGAAGTTATACAGAAGAACGTTAAAAGCCCATTTGTATTTTGAACACTACTTGTGTAAATGACACTTATATGAACATTTCCTAGTAGAAACTTCCTTTCATTCTCCCCTTTCTCTCATTCCTTGGTATTCCCAGCCATGACTATAGCGTATAGATGCTGCGGTAAGTGCGGAGAAAAAAGCAAGATCGATGCACCCAAAAGCTACCACTAATGCTAAGCAGGCTGGACGTAGTTGGTAGATACCTGTGCTTTTTTTGAACAAGGATATTGGAGGAAATGGTGGGATAGGTGGACGAGTAGTGCCATGAATACATCTCTTATAAATGAAGTTACATGTGCTACGACTTTGTTTGCTAGTCTAACTCACTTGCCTCTACGCAGTCTCCTGAATCCTACAATGCATAATACGGGAGTCATAAATATTTTGTACAAACGGTACGTTTCCACGCTCTCAACTACAAGTGTCAACTCTGTTATGTGCTCGCTAAACAAGAACAGCCAAGTGGCTTTGTACCACCATCATGGTAATATATCAGTTGCCTCGACCTCATCGTGTCTTATGCAAGAATGATTACAACCTTCCTTATAGCCTCCTTACCATCCCAAGTTCTTCATACATGGATTTACATGCCTACAGGTGTGTTCGTGATGCGGTCCTTTTCTCGTTGTTCTGATTCAGTGATGAGATCTAGGTAATTTAAGCTTTAGTGGCTTCTTTCTCATTGCGAGTTACTGATGGTACTTGATGACATTATTTGCCATTGCGTTTAAATGGAGGCAAGAGCATCTTTATTTTTGGAAGCTTCTATACAAAAGTTGCCACGCATCATCTTCATCCGGTTCCTTTTCCAGATGGTTAAGAAACTTCGCGAGTTTCTTTGTTTGAGAAGAACTGATTTGGTGGTGAGCTTATGTATACATATTGCGGGTACAAACAGGCAGGCGCGAGCACATAGATCTTGCTAATGAGCAGTCGGACTCAATACAAATGAAGCAGCAGGAGCCTAGGCTTTCCCTTTCACGTCTTCTCTTGTTCATAACTCAAAAGGGTTAAACATCTCAGGGTCATACAGCTGGTTAAAGTGTAAGTTTGCACGTAGTACCATAAACTACGACGCGAAATCCATAGAGGCCATAGGGGGATTACAAGAGAGTAAGATTACAAGAGGGATCCCCAATATACTTCCTATGCTGTGGCCATGCATAGCACCGGCGAGCGACTGAAAGAGAAAGGTTTTGTCTTGCTGTCATAACAAAACTCTGAAAGAGAAAGAACCAGGGAAATGAGAGGAAAGGATGCTGCCGTTGTTATTGTTATAGTAGTGGAGTGCTGCTATAGATATTCATGGCGTCCTTCATCCTCACACACTGCATTCAGGAAGAAAAGTAAAATGGACCAAGTTTCTAACTCGTATATCACTAGTTACTCTTTCTCGTTCAAGTCAGATAAAATTTTGGCCAGAAGTGAGTGGTTGGTTAGGAGCTAACTCGTTCAAAAATTCCACATGGATAAAGCAAAGATGCTTTTTTGAAGGGAGAAAGGGAAATTGGAATGTAGGAGATGAACCTCGCTTCTCACCTATAATCTCTTCCGCCTCACACTGACACACACACACACTCGTATAACGGATCAGGCTGGATGCGAAGGTATAGTGAACTTGCTCCGGCGAGCGGCTCATGTGCGCTCCATGCCAGGGGTTCTACTGCTGCCTCTGCTGGTGATGCGGTGTGGAAGACGAGCGGGTGCTCATCGATATTGCTTCTCGGTGTCGGTGTACTCATCTAAAATAGCAAGAGGACGCACTACTCTCGACTTGCTAATGCTCCTGTGCCGGCAACACAAAGCACATTAGTTAGGATTACAAAACTGCAGCTGGCGCATCAGCTATCCAGTAAATTTCAAGCGTACTCGAAATACACATGAACACGCATTCCCAGGTACTCTGGTCTTCCATATACATATTTTGTGTGAACTACAAACAACGGATGTGTGTGGAAAATCTACGAAAGATTCGTTGTGCTAGGCTATCTTACCAATTAACACTCCAAACAATCTCCAATTTTAGAAGAAAACTTGCCTATACCTTGTGCGACGAGGTTTTTTTCGTGTGCAAAACCATCTTTCTCTGTGTAATGGGTAAGTGAGTGAGCGATATGAAGAGAAGCAGTATAAAGGAGCACCTTTTCAAAACCTATCGGGGATCATTAGTTTGAGGGAATTTGTGATTTACAAAAGGATTCTTTTGCGTTTTTGACGATTATGAAATATAGGAGGACAGTTTATGTGGGCTCAAGTACTCGATTCACCATCGATGAAAATTTCGCGTTAATTCAGCTCGGAATTTCAATCTGCTGGATCTTTTGAGTGACTGTGCTGATTTTTACGAGACGACCTGGGAAAAGGGATACATACTAGGAAGAGAGAAGAAGCGTAGATGGTGACATCACGTAAGGAACCAAGTCCTAAGGAGGCAGACTGGGTAAACAGCACGAGCAGCACCAGACTGATCCTTCTCCCTGCGTCTCTCTTCCTTTCTTCTTCTTCCCTTCTCTCTTTTCATTCCCTCACATGCACAAGTAGCTCTACTCAGTGGTTGGCGACCCAAATGGCGTACTTTCCTTCAAACACACATGGCCACCATTATATTCCCTAACAAGTCCCGCTCAAGGCTTCCCATCTCACTCAGAAACATGCACCACAGTTCTGCCCTTACATTGCTCACACCAGAAGACGGTGAACAGCTCGCAAGCAGTATCAGAGTTTGTGTCCAAAGCGCAACGGTCGCGACGGAGACCATCAGACGAAAGTATTTGACTGTGAGAGGGCTGAGAAAGAAACAGGATTAACTGATCTCTCCGCGTATATAATTTTCCTCAACATCATCATCATCTTTAATGCCTACAGTGTCAACATTTTCCAGTTGTGCTCCACCATTGTAGTTTTTCAGCCTCCAGTGAATGACAGGAGTTATAGACTTAATTCCACTTAAGTCAGTTCAGCAGTTTTTTATTAATCGTTGTGAACTATTGTGTATACGAGTATCTGTGTGTTAGTAGTGAATAGTGTTATACGGTTTTTTTCATTGTATTTCAGTGCAAACAACGCTTTATGGCCTCAGCTAGGTGATCACAAGTGGCTTTTGGCTACTATTTACCACTAGTATCTGGACTATTGCCGTAGGGAATGTTTCTTCCCTACGTAGAGCAAGACTCAAACTCGAAATATTTGAGCTGATGACCAGCAATCTTGTGTAGTCATCCATTAAAAATTAAGATCATGTGGTTTCGTACACTCTGCAGGGGGGTAGAAAATGGAGTCATACGACAAGAGTTTGAACAGTAAATTATCTTTCTTTGGTGTAATTTTTGAAGATCGGTTACGAAAATGGTCACCAACATGCATGACATACGTGTGCTCTGGTCCTTGTGTGATTTGTTTTGAGTGTACGTGCGATGCTGGGCAGAGCATGAAGAGGCGTGTGGGCTAGTCTGCGTGTGTAAGAGAGAGAAAGAGCTACTGCATAATTTCTACAACAGTTGAATAAATTATTGGTTGGCTATTTACTTAGATGGGAATGAATTCCTTGGATGCGAGTTGGATACATACTCAAACCATGAGGACGTCAGCTTCAGCGAACTGAATACCTAATCCACGGTGCTGAATACCTAATGTGTCCGTAGGATAATGCTGATTCCAGCGAGTTTACATGTGAGAGCTCCGCTGCGTCCTCCAATTGGAGAAATTTATACGCACATGGAGTAAATAATTAAGCTAGTGTAGCAATAATGTGGCGTATCACGATCTTTTATTATCGCTCCCTCCTTTGTGGGAGCTTGTGAGTACAATCAACATGTGGCTCAAAGTCAACTGCTCCGATTGGAACCTAAAAACTTTACTACTGTCATAAGAAGAGACAGAGATAGTACTAATCAAGCTTATAGAGAGAAAGTCTCCGTGTTTGTGCACCTATATACGTGTATGAGGAAAGAAGTGTGATTGTGCTGTGCATACTTAAATGTATATGTCTACGACATGCGTGTTTAGAGTACAACATGAAATGGTGCGTGAGCAGAAGGTCTCTGTACTAAGGTTCACTATAGTTTTCTAACAAGCCAACAACGTAATGAAGGTGCACGTGCTCCAATAAGTGTGTTCGAAGTGAAGGTTTTTCTACTCAGCTCGAGCAGACTCTTCCGTAGTGTACGAAGGTCACTTCCATTCCAGTAGCAAAATACGATTTCAATGATAAGGTCAAAGCACAAGAAGAGTTACTCTCCTCCTCTATGAATGCACACATCTCAAGTTTGTCTGAGCTATCCATGTGCACATATATTGGCTCATGTAGTGTCCTAAGCTTAGCTTATGATGTTTGGTGAAGAGCCTTTGCTTTTAATTAAATTTATCCGCACATGTATAAGGAAGTGAGAAAAGTTTGAGACTTGCAAATCGCTCACAAACTGTTCTTCCTCGTCATACCCTACTTCATGCAATTGTGCTGTAAAAGTTGCGAAGGAAACCCGCACAGACGGTATTCATCAAATATTCATGAGCCATTTATTTTTTAAACAGTTGAGGTGTGAAAAATGAAAGTAGCAATTCTGCTGTCGTTCCCATCAAGGCTGCTATCAAAGGAGAGATGCCACTCAAGCTGCAATCCGTCGTGAATTCACAAGAATACACACATACCGCATAGTTAAATCGCCACTATTTGTGTTGTTTATATGGATTGAAAGCCTCCCAGCAGCGAGAATTTGCGACCCATACATGCGTGTCTCCATGCAATGAAAGGTCAATGTAGCACATCTTCTTTCATGGCTGCCTGGCAAATCGGCCCTCGCCACATTGTATGTGAAGACTGATATAGTGTCACTTGTTAAACTCCAAAGCTCATCACCTGTACCATTAATATATGAGTGAGAAGTGTATGACCGTGGGAACAGTCGGAAGGCAGTAAAATCATGAGATCTTCAGTGGTACGCGGTTCTTTTACCTCTCTGGGTGCAGACTGGGTTGTGAACATCTCGATCCAAACACACGCTGTTTCATCAGCAATATAATTTACGAATAGGAAAATTAACATGGTCCAACCCAATGTCAGTATATCTTACTGGGCCGTTTCATCGTCATCGTCAGTGGATTCAGCCCGCCTCCGTCGACGTCTTCGAGTGACCAGGACAATAGGGAAGAATTCCTTCGGAAAGATTAAGCGAACATTTGTAAATAGCAATAGAATTTCTTCGCAGATTAGTCTGCAGGATGAAATGGAATGTGGACAGATACTCTTATCTCTTTACTTGTGCCATAATCCATTTCCTTCGTGGACCCGAGGAGAATCAGCTGAGAAGAAAGAAGAGGAAAGAGAATTGAGAAGCGGGGACATAAAGAAAGGGAAAAAAACGTTCAGACGACGAGAGTATTGTGGGACTATCCGATTCGTTGGAGAAAAGAAAAGTCAAGTGAAAAGTTCTCCCTTAGGAGCAAAACTCATTGGATCCCAGTTGGATGGAAACCAATCGATTTTATGCTGTGTCACTAAAGCTTATAGCCGTCATTCTTCTGTGAATTTTGATGGGGACCATGCCAAAGAGAATGACGTTTCTTCTTCCTCTATAGCATCTAGTGGTCACGTCAACTCGTCAATGCCTAGAACTGTAAAAATTATTACCATTGCGACACGTCCTAACGACACATTTTACTGTCCACTAGTGTTACTGTTCTACTTCATCCATTCATCCTCTTCCGTCGTATACAGCCAGCTGCTACTTACAAATCTAAGCTGTAAGCGTTTCCCTTTTCTGTATTACGTAATTTTCAGATGAATCTGCTGCGCCGTAGTTGATCTAAATCAGCATCATGATAACGACAACCCTAGAAGTCCACCTAGACTATCCTCTGAGCATGTAATATGCTATTCATGATTCCAACACGAGGAATGCACTGTTGAGATTTTATTAATTTTGTCCATGCATTGCATCTATGGCATCCCTGTCAAAGTTCTGTCAGGCAAACGCACATGGTGTATTCACGAGGGAACAGTTGAGGGTAGTAGCGGTACCTGTAAACAAAACTTGGTCATGTGATCGAACTTGAAGAACCATAATCACTCACCACTTGAAATATGTAGAATGCCTGTAGTAAAATATCGGACTCAAAAACATCGTTGAAATACGCCAACGCCAGAAAGCATTGATATTTAACGCATCAACTTCCTAGTATCACAACAACAACAAATCTCAGGACGCCGTCGTATAATCTACCAAAATTTTAACGTTTTAACTCCTTAATATATAGGATGGGCCAATGAAGACTTTACACTTTTATACTTGAATAACGTCTAGAGTTTTGGAGCTGTAGAGATTTGAGATACCAATTCTGAAACTAGTATTGGGGAAATTTTTGTACCACCACTAATTAAAATCGAACAACAACTGGTGGAGATATTAAAACTAGCAGAAAAATAAACATTTTAACGTGTTTTACGGGCGATTTTGGGCCATTTTTAAATCTTCAGGCGTCCGTATCTTCAGAAACAATCGGCAGTTTGCGCGATACGACGTAGAAATATACGTCATCGTAAACATAATTTTAACATTGGTTGCCATAGGAATTCTCACGTTTACGCGCGTTACGTTTGTGTTACGTTGATTTTCGCTAACTATCTAATGACCGTAGATGCATTGGGAGTACATCGTGGAAAGCTGAGACCTCAGAGAATGTGTTGCTGTAATCCAAAGGTGACCTCAAGAGGCAGAACAAAATTTTGAAGATTTTCGGCAGCGGTCCATTACATTTTGTACTTGGCTCCAGAGCCTAAAAAAGATGTCTTCTTCATTGCGTGATCTACAATGCTCTTTACGTGCTTCTGTCAAACATGAAGGGGTGTTAGACAAGATGGTGTGTAAAGGAAACAGTTCACTCATAATAATATTATCATCAGTTGGCATACAAATTGATATCATGATGGGCTTTACATACGTGTAGGAAGTAAATTGTTAAATAGACTAACAGCGTTAACATATTTTCTCGAGATGACACTCATAATGAATTTTAGTCTGTCTATGCTTAGCAATGACAATAATAATAAAAGAGTAATCATATCAAGTGTTCGAAATGTTTGAATCCCCATCCCACACATACCCAGGCTCAAAGTCGAGGAGGAAGAAAGGCGGTAGACTCATAATGCAGCTTCCCCAGGTGTTAATCGCAGATTCACATGAATTCAGGGGAAATTGCAGTACATGCCTAGCATGTATTGTAGTTAAAGCCATTCGGCTGCATGGCTCATACAAACCATCGGAAAATTTTGAAATCCAGAATGGCCTTTTTCTCATGGGATTTTTAACTTACGACAGGGGGGACCCTTTGCAAGTTTGTTAGTAGATGGCTTTGAAAATGAAAAGCGGCAAAGGTTCCCCCTGTGGTAAGTTAAAAATCACCACGTTAAATCATGTACGAAAATGTCCATTTAGATTTCAAAAAAAAAGATTTTTTTTATAAGTCTCCTAAAGGACCATGCAGCCGAACGGCTTTGCCCACAATACATATTAGGTATGTACTACAATTTCCCCCTAAATTCATTTGAATCTGAAGTTTACACCTTGAGAAGCTGCATTGCATTGTCAGGAGAAAGTGCTAAGAGAATGATGACGAAGGAAGCCATCGTGGAAGTATTTTGAGCTCGTGCAGAATGGCTTTCCTGTAACGCAAATTATAGGGATGATATCCTACGTGCTACGTTCGTCTATCTATGTACGTACATATAGTATCAAGGCTTGTGCACAGTGTACCGTTCGGTTTTTGTTTACGCCGTCACTTTCGGCCCTACGTTTTTCTGCTCTAAGGCAAACCACACTATGAAATGCTGGCCATTTCCCGGCAGCAGCCTTCGAACTTTCGGAGTTACCGAGGATGAGCATAGAGAGCCCTGGAAGTGGAATTTTCCTCCAAGTAAACAGCTGGCGCTTCACAAAAGCTATCTTTTTCACTCAAAAATTTGGTAATGTATTTACGAGTCGTCATAGCTATGACGACGAAACTATGGATTTCACTTACGCATCATTGTTAGTGCAAAAATAATAAGAAAATTTATTTGCGTAGCTTTTTTATTGCTACGTAGTTTGTCTATTTTTATCTACTTTTTCTTTCAAATCACACGGAAACGTGTGGAAATAAACTGCTGCACATTAAATGAATGTAGGTGCGTTACACCCACGTACTAACCTTCCTTACACATTCATGGAGAAAGCATCGAGTTGCGTTTGTACAAATTAAATCAGTTGCACAATCAAATTGCTACGTCAAAATTTCTCAAGAGTAAAAACATGATGGCAAACAATCGAGGTTGTTTTGAGACATGTGTTTGTCTTTCAAATCGATGGGGATAGTATTTACATGCAATAGTCTCTCTACCTCGGGGTAGTCAGGAGGTGAAGTCACCCAAACAGAATTCAGAAGCGAGTGACTGTCAGAGAAGGTATCTGCTATGGAACAATCCATAGGAAGGGAGCGTTTGTACTATATTGAGAAATGTAAGACGTGGCCTCACTACAATGCACACATGTTTGTCAGTTCATTTTGCTGGTACTGACACCTGAAGGTGTGAAGCATTCGCTTTCGACGACATGCTTACACAGCGGTGCGGTTCATTTCAGCTCCTCTGATGATGGCTCTTAATTTAGATGGAGCTAGCTTGTCTCATAATCGTAGTCGTACTTTTCTTTGCGTCGACCTTCTTTCTTCCCCTTGGTGTAGTCCTCTTACCTAAAAAAAATGCCGTAACACTATAAACAAATAGCGTAAGAATGGAACTGTTATTGTCTTAGCCATTGAATAGTTAAAGTCACTTGGAGATAGTCGAGTAGTTGGGCACAGAGACTTTCAAGTCATTCGTCGGTGAACTAACTTCATGAAGTGACTTCATTCAGGCTCAAATTTCATTTCATGTGTAAACTATTTATTCAAATAAAAGTAGCTGTTGACTTTGTTTGTCTTACTCAGACAAAGTCGATACGCAAGTTTGAAAAGAGGCAACAATATCGATCAACACACGTCACATCTATTACGTGCGCCTTCACTTTTATTTTCCAATCTGATATTAGCACAGAGTGTTTCACCCAAATAAAAGTATACAAAAAACGTAACGTTCCATATTGCACGAATTATCTCACTATACTTATGACTGCGCATTTTCGTCCTAATATGGCCGCATTGTGCCACTAGCTGTTTTATTAAGAACAGCCAACTTGGATGCACACAAAGGTTTAGATGTTAAACACTCGGAGGGGCCGATGTGAAAACTTTGTTTCTCGAGCGAAGTATTTCACAAGTGTGGAAGTAACGTACCCATTTTTGAAACCTGCAAGGCGGCTTGGTAACTCTATCTTGCAGCGATAATTACGCATTTTTATGTATGAATTCAAGTGAAAAGTTTCTCTCGTAGCTCGTATCTTCGTTAATTCTTTTCGTAACGCCTGCCAAACATCACCAAGGCAAACACGGAGGAGGAGGGATGCTTTGCACGTGTCGTATAGGGCTTCGTCGCTGCGTCCATTCACTAAGATGGAAAAAAGACTGCAGTGCAATATTTGACTAGGGCTGAGATATGAAGTAGCAATCCTGATTTGCCGTGATTTCTCTAGATACCACTGTCTTTGTGAAGAGGAAACAGTGCACACTCAAAGTTCACAAGTTATTTTTGCAAAGTAAACATGCTATATGTACATTGTGTTCAGAATTGATGATCTTCGGCATTCTCATTCTTTCGCACTCTATTTAAGACTTAGTCTAGCTTTTTGCTATATGCTTCCTTGCTGGATTAACAGTCTGTCATTCTGTATGAGCTTGAATAGTTTATCTGCATTTGACTCTTCTACAGACAGAAGTACTGGAATAATTGGATTTTTTTCCCCACAACTAACTTTATTTTTATATTGCTATATAGAATCTTACAACCAAGTGCCGCATACTTTTTCACTCCGTTAATGCAGTGTAATCTGTTTTTCATAAGCTATACAAGGATGGATCAATGCTGAACGAAATTGTTCGCTTTCTTTAGAAAGTAATCCCTTCCGCTTGAAGAGCAGCATGCTGACAAGGGTGTCAGCGCAATGAATAATTTAACCGATTGCTCGGAAATAATTAGAACTTTAAGTCAAATGGGATCCGTACAAAGGAAACTCACTAACATTCGACCAAAGAAAATTACTCAGGAGGGAATCCAAATTAGCTGTGGAAACGTGGAAAAGATTTAGAGATGCGCGAGTAGCTTGATCAGACTCAAGCGCAAGTGGACATAATTTACTTTCTTTGTCTCTCTATATACTGCCCTCCCACTGCAGCACTGTCAGTATGCTCCAATTTACATATGAAAAAGAGAAAGGAAGATTCCTACTGCATCAACGTCGGATTCCTGAAATGCTCTTGATACAAAAGAATGACGTCCTTTGGTGTAGTTTCAGCTTCTTCACTTTATTTATTCCCCGTGTCTGCATACACAAGGCTGTGAGACATCTATAATCCTGCCTAAACTCTTCTTTGACCTTCCACCGAAAGTGAAAAAAAAATAATCTCTCTTTTCCAACGACCTACCTCGAAGAAAGCAAAAAAAAATCTCCAATTTTTGTACTATTTGCTCAAATCTTGACAAGAGCTTAAACAGATTCGGCAACAACTGCATTTGAGTTTTTCGGCAAACGCAATATGAGAGCAACAGTTTATGAAGGTCAAATATCACGTCAAAAACTGTAGAAGCTTTTCTGCGGCCCGCTCCACATAGGAAAGTAATTTTAGAACTGTAAACAATTTCCATGATTCTATACACTACTTAAAAGACCGCTTTCTTATTCAACTTTGAAATGTTTGTACGCTACAAAATTCTTCTGTGGGTTAACCTCATTCATAATGGATTACTGCAGATATAGACAGCTGGAGAAATCCTCCTCTCCTGTCTATCTCTTTCTTCCCTGTATTCCTTCGTGTGCACCGTTAGACGTGAAAGGTTGTGCGGCGTGATGGCAGAGGGTACTACGAGAGTGAGTGCCACCGCCGGTCTCGTTTTGACATCCACTATTTTCTCTCGTTTTCTCAGTCGACATGGAGCATCCGTCTGGTGAAACCCTGAGGGATGTAAAGAACACATATTCAACGAGAACCTAGTTCTGTGGGCGTGGGTTGTTAGAAAACAATTATGAACATGCTCCAGCAAGTCCTCCTCGCTTTTTTCCTCCCGCTTTTTGTTCACGCTCACACACAGCCCTGATAAAACAGCCCGATTCCTCTCATCTTGCTGGGCTCAAGATGTGTCCGTGACACCTCTTCGTCTGTGACCATTTACGAATGACACCCAAGCTGCAACACCATTGATGAAAACCCCTCGCCGTCTAGACCTAGCATTGATTTCTGTCTTGAATATTCATCAAATACATTTTTGAAAACAATAAAATGATATTGCCGAGGCTGGCTCATGTATGCTTCGAACAGTCATGGACACCTCATGGAAGCCCTACAAGACAATGAAGACTTGATCTACATTCTACAAGAACCATCGGAGGAAATGAGCTGTGCTCTTAAGCACAGGCAACTAATTCTCGAAGAATAGGAAACGTTTAAGAATTAGTAATAATAATAATTATTAAGTCAAAAGAAATATACGCTACAAAGCGCGCAATAATAATAACTATAACAATATCAATATAACTCATTTTCTGAACTATGTAAATCTTACGAAACAGGCAGAGTGCGATGGGAGAAATCCTTGTGCACTGAATAAAATCAATTCATTCATTCATAGTGCAGTCATGGTAGTGAAGAAGTTAAGGATGCAAGTAACGTTGTCAGCTTCCCTTCGTGTCATTCATTTCATTAAATTTGACAACTCATCCATGCATAACATTCATCACGGATGACCGTCTTCCAGTTAGGATGCCACAAAAGTTCAGATCTCTCAGAAAACGGATCTAGAGTTATTTTAAATGCCCAATATATATGCCGCATATATAACCAGCTCCAGCCAAGTTACCCAGACACACTGAGGGTACTAGCTTGCCATTGGAGTCAGATCGTAGCGACTAATTCAGTGAAACCTCTTGACCAGTGTACATTTTGAAATGATGAGGTAGTAACAATGGCTTGTGGGCAATTCACGGCATAATTATTGCAATGAGAAAGGAACAACGTTTTGCTCATTACGTCCATAAAGGCCAACTCACAGCCGTTCTCTGAGATCCGTACAACGATTTTGTCCAATGATACTATTTCACACCTTGTAAAGGTCTACTCGAATTCATTCCTTGTGGGGAGGAAACCACTACCCTCATCATTCTACCTCCAATGGAATAATGGCAATGGTACACCATAGAAACCAAAATATTGGCCAGAAAATGTGGGATAACGCCCATCTTGTGGCCCCATTCTGGCCTTATAGTGGAGCACACAGCTGCATATTTATTCCTTTTTTTCCACCTCCTGAATGAATGACTGACGTGAGTGAGTGCACTGCTTTCGTGTTACAGTTTCAACCTGGCCCTCTGCTGCTTTCATTTAAGTGCTTACCGCTTCTTACCACAGAAGCACCTAAACACATGCTGATACACTCAGAGAGTTAAACATTGACAACGTCGCTCCACAAATAGGTTTACAAGTTCATGAGCCAAGCGGTTGATTGGGATAAAATCTGGCTTCTCCTAAATGTTTTATTTGCTTGTGATGTGTCTTCTGTAAATCCCACAATATTGATTTGAACACACTCAAGGTCAGCAGTTGCGGCACTTCTGCCCTTAAAGCTAGCTTCAATTTCCGCTAAATATTCTCAAAAGCGGTCTGTGCTATGGTGTTTATGCTTGTTGGCACTGTTAGCTGTACTAGCCAAAAGATGGGAACATGGACGTGAGAAACATCCAATTACTTGTGGATCGCAAGCAATCACCAGTAATGTCGGAATCATACTCTGAATGACATTGTAATGGGGAATATGTGGTCGAATCGTAATGGCTCTTGCTGGTACGCTGTAATTAGCGTAAGGATTTTCCTCTCCACGTACCCTTGCGCCTCATTATGATCACCCCATATTTTAGTCATGCTAAAGTAGACACGAGATAGACAAACTAACCAAGTGTTTCTCAGCATAGTCAGAGGTTTGAAATTCAATGAAATAACAGCCAGAGTAGAGCACGAATGATGGGAAAATTTGTGGCCGTCAGCAGGCTGCGGGAATCCATCTCGCCCTACCTCCTGCCTTCATTTTTCAAACTCTACTAATTCTGAATTGGCCTAAGTTCAACAGTTGAAATTATTGGTGTAATCATTATTTCCTTTTTGCACCTCTATTGTAGGTACTGAAGGCATGAGTATTCTATGAGGAAGTTAAGATTAAGATGAACGCAATTATGAACATGTTTGTGTAGTTTCCACATATTCTCTTTCTACGGGCTTTCCGTGTCTCCCACACGATTCTGAAAATTTTCAGAACTTGAATACCTTTCTCTTCATTCTGGAACCAATAAAAATTGACTACTTAACCTGAATGAGACAACTGATACGCGCATGGCTTGCTCAGATACTTGACAAGTTGAAAAATATTACGCCTTCATCGCACATATGGACAGGCAGGAGGATTGGAGTAAAAGACACGAAACTGATAAATTTGAGATGCTGTAATCACACGTTACCCACATCAAGTAGGCTAGTGAAAGTGACCACAATAGACAAGTAGTTTAAATATGACAAAGTACGATGCGATGATCAATAACAAGCGAGTATGGTTTCAAAGGATTACTTACAGAAGCCTTGGCGCTAGTCAATACTTTTGAGACATAAGATCCTCACACCAATACCTATGCTCAACCTTGTGAGGTAGGATATACGCATTTCTTACTATGTTACCATCCTGATTCTTTTGAGGAGCTGGTGTGCTGAGAGATAGACCAAGTTTTATTGAAATTCTTTAGAAATTCACTCACGAAACGACCAAGAGACAGAGACGTGGACTGGCGTTGTTTCGTAGAGGGAAAAATACATGTGACTCTAACAAGACTCTTGGTTGGGACCAACTAACAATTCCCTTTCTATGCCTGGCTGGTTTGCTGGACGTTAAAAGTTTTATGTATGCACCAGATGAACGGTTAGCTGTTACGCAGACACTTTGTAAGGGTGAGGAAAGGAAGGGAATACGTACTGGCAGAACAAGGTTTTTACGCTCTCTCGCTCTCCCGCCAGCTGCCTTGTGGTATCTGGAGGCACTGGATGTGAACACAGGATGGTTTTAAAACACAATCCATCCAAGGATTTTTCTTCAGAGGTAGAGGTAGAGTTTCATCACTTTTTTCTACTTATTCATAGGACGCTGAGGGCAGAACAAATGCTGTCGGTGTTTTTCTTTGGCCGAGTGTGATGAAAAGACGCGAAATTTAAAGTAGACTACAGCGAAAAATACTTATTCATGCTCAGTTAACCTACTGATACAGTAATAAATTCTTGAAAAGTGTTACCCCAGTCCATCAGTTTCCTGTTGGATTTTCTCCGGCCCTTTTACTTTCTCTGTAAATTCTCATTACATTTTAGTGTAAGAGATATGCCACTGCACGAATTCAAGTGCTGTTCTCTTAATAGAAATTAAAATAGGTGGATCAGAAGAGACCTCTTGTGAGCGATTTCAAGTTTCGGTCCTATTTCTTACCTCATCCAGAAGATTAAATGCCTCTTGAAATGTACACACGAAGGATGCTGGTTCAATGCTGTTTTGATTGAATGAAGTCAAACTACTATGACCAGATTAAAACGAGCAAAATGCTTACCGGTAGAGGATAAGAACTTCAGTGGATGAATGATGAATGGGAGGCCTTCAATCGTCAAAATGCTATCTGTTCCGATTGGACGCATTAAATTAGCATGACTACAGCATTTTTACGATCTTGGGAAACGAAATTTGCTTTCAGGAGTTAAACTCACCGCATAGTAAATCAACATTCACGATGAGATTACATGATCAATGATATTTCATGACTACCTACTTCTAGATTAACCTTCTTGCGTGATGGAAAAAAGGATAAAGCAACGCTAGAGTCAAAGCTTCGGGATCCTCGTGCACCTTTGTATGAAAGACGGCTTCATGCAAAGAAATATATCCTCACAAGCAGTACAATATATCACAAAAATTGCTTTAAACAAAGGCTTCCGACTACTTCAGAGACACTGCTGCAAGTTTGCATTTAAATTTTTGTTACTAATGTGAATTACGTCCCGATTTATTAGGTGTATCAGGGATCAGAGTGAGGAAGGGACGTGCAATATACGATGTGGAAAAACAATACGAACTGTGATGAAAATGTACTTCTAGCACAAAGACTGTTTTATTCGTAGGATCGGGCTACTTCCCAATGAAGTTTAGATTTTAATAATGCAATTTTCCGTAGACGCTTCATCATCATAACATTGCTAATGAAGGCTTAATGAATCTTAAAACTATTTCCTTGATTGATCTATAATTTTAGACGCTATAAACAGTACTCATAAGGTTCTCGTTGGTTTGAGAGATGAAGTAGCTACGTAGTACTTATGAAAATCCCGTAGCAAAAAATTTCAAAATTCAAACGACAAGTATACTTGTACGCAGGTTCCGTCTCAGTTTGCAAGAGAAATGTTCTCAAAGGCTTAGCCTGGCTTCTCCTCAGTTTCCAACGACGTCTGCAGCCTGCAGATTTGTATTCTTAAACTAAGGACTTGTGCTTTCCATGGTCCGCCTCTCTATGTTTTATTTTCACGCTCTGAAACACCACATTAGACTTGGCGTTGAAGTACTAATGATTGAGAGTACTGTACACTTTGAGGTGACAGTTTGAAGCGGAAAATGTAAAGAAACAAACAGCATTTTGAATCAGCTGAAAGGAAGAACAAGAGAAGAATCATGAATAAAGTGCGAGCAAGCTAGCGACATGAACGGAGAGTAGGGAGCAGTGGGTGTAGCAAGATGCGATGCACTAAACTGTACTCGAAAATATCCTAATTTTTTCTACTCAACTATCCGCTTACAGCCCTAGTTATCCCACGGATTTTACGCAGTGAGAAAACCACAGGGACTTAGAGAGTCACTCAAAGTCAGCGTATGTTAAGGAACCCATGAACAAAGTGCCGTATGTGAGTTTGGGAATACTCATAATACAATTTTTCTTGTATGAACATCCTCTACACTACGTGAGTGAGTCGAGTTGGGTTGCACGTGTGTGTTTGCGAATGTGTATAGCCTCGGTATTTTGAATTTAGAGCTTACTGTTACTACGAGCCTATAGTTCACACTGCCAGCTGTCTCTAAAGCTCCTTATTGTTAGACGCATATAAGCTTGCATGAGTTTGGTGTGTCCTTTCGGGACAAGGAGAGCGAGAGAGAGGAGCGTGGGGGCAAGTTAGTTATGCTACCAGCCGGTGCGATACTGAAGGTACTGTGTAATAGAGCTGACTCGGTGGTACGAACTGCCTTCGCCACTACTACCACACACTACTTGCCTGCTACTACTATTACTACTGTACTACAACAACTGCTACAGCTGAACGACTGTGAGTTCCTGTCGGAGACTCAGTGGCGGCCTAAGCTAGACCAGCAAGCTCACCTCAGTCAGTCAGCCGCTACGTCTCCTGTCGCCCTGACTTCATTCAGCACACGTTCTCACAACAAAGATATTCAAGCACATTCTTTCACCTGAATGTCTCTTTCTGGCCTATACGCAATCTAGCCATGCTGAGGCGGAACAGGTGAAAGGTGCCAGGTTCTATTACCAACTCAAGTAATCAGCAGGCTGCTAAATGCTGTGATTTTCTTCCTCTACCTCTCCGTTATCTGTTTACTCGTTCCTTTTCTTTGAATACTAACTAGCAGATTCATTACTTATTTCCCTCGCCTAGAGTCTCTTTATCTCCGGCGCTCCCACTCTATCTACTGCGTTTACTCGATAAAATTTACAGGCTGATAGTGATCGGTGAGAATAAGAGCAGGGAACGCTATTGTGAATATCATTACTATTATTATATTGAGAATGATACATGGAAGAGAGGAACAAAATTCACAAACATATGGTTAGAATTAACGCTAACATCGTATATACACGAATGTAACTTCCGTGTACGTTGTAAATTTGTATTTTTCTTCATTTTTGGAGAAGGGAAAGTAAATTGACAGAGCTATGAGCTTTTTCGCATGTAGTGGCGTAAGCGTACTGGCCAAGTGTTTTCTTCTAGAGTGTAGCAGAAACAGCAGCACTCGTCCCTGCACTCTTCAGCAATAATCATCACTAGTGATTCCTCTTATTCTTCAACTTGAGTAAAACAGTTTGTCGTGAAAGCGTGTCTACGTGATATAGAGGTGCAGAAGTGTCGGTGTGTATTCTCACCACGAGCAGTCAGAGTTGAAGTGTCTGCTGTAGCTGTGGTGTTGAGAGCGACGGAGAGTCCTCAAAATGTCACACTGTAAGTCCTAGTACTGAGTCAATGTTTATTATACATTGCTGTGAAGTGGATCAAAATGACCTAGTGTCAGATATCATTTGAATTCCATCCTTCCCGCGCTGCTCTGTTGTGTTTAAAACAGTGTGCCTCGATGTTTTACACCGAAGTGTGCGTCATGTAGGTACATTTGTGCACAGTGAAGATGATGACTCGTGGAGTCAAGAAGAACCCCGTCCCGTGTTCCTATCCATTTTCAAGAGCATTGTGCCAAGATGAAAAGAGACGATGTGTGCAAGAAGCTACAAGGCGTCATCATTGGCTCGTGAAATGTTCCTGTTATTAATGATGTTGAAAGTTGTTTTAAATTGTGCCGTACCAAGAGGGCTTTGAAAAGTGTTGGCATGGAATTATTTGCACTGCTTCGGAGGGTCGTGATAAGTATAGTGAGGGAAATGATCGATGTAATTGTGGTGGTGGAGTAATTAGTCAAGTGCCTCTATGTGTGTGAACATCTTGACTGTATGCACGTACAGTTCTTGCAGCTGTGGAATTAAGCTCATGTCTGTATAGATTATCATGATGGTGTAAGTGGTCATTGGTTCCAAAGGCCGCTGCTGGTCAAATCTGTGAAAAATGAAGTAGCATCTTCCCACATGAAACGAGACATGTTTTCTTAATAAATATTCAACAAGACGGAGGCTTCTATGAAGAAAAAATCTGCGGCGGAATTTGGTCTGATTTTTTTTGGATAGATGTGAGCGTGAGAGCATTCACACAATGAAAAGTTCATTGTTACGACGATCAAGTTCACATTCATTCGACATCATCAATGGTTATATTTGCAAAGCTCGTGACGACTCCAATTAAAACTGTTTTAGTAAGTATCTTCTTGATGAAGATGAATTCGTGTTGGTCAATATCAGTCAATGTTCTCCGCTAACAAAAAATATTCTTTCGCTCCTTCGTCTCTTCTTGCAAACCATCTGTACTGTACTTGTTTACTAACACCCGGAGTCTATTTGCAACTCCTTTTAATCCATCCCTCACTTTCGTCCTTATGGTTGAGCTTTTGTGGCTCTACTAATAGTAGCTAGCAACTTGTGTAAAAAATGCGATAAAAACCGAAAGTTTTTGAGGTGGTGATGAGGAAGGGAAGTTTCCGCCTTCTGGCTAGTTTAATCGTGTAGTTCTCCAGAAAGTGAATGTTTTAGAATTATCAACGATAGCCTCAATCATCTGGGACGTCAGGAGAGAATCTTCATCTGCAGCATGCATCTTGCCTTAATAGCCACGGCCACATTTTTCCTCGAGTTTTTCCGCATTCATTTGTATAGCCGTGGTAACCATGTATGATGATGCGGTGCTGATGGAAGTGATGGTGACAAAAATGTACGACGTGGAAAGTGTGACAGATGCAACAGTTAGGTGAGATGAAAAGAAAGTCATAAGTACTTGGAACGGCTTACCAGTGGCTATGATGAAGTGCCTGACAGTACTCGTAGTGTCGGAGCAAATGTCCAAATGGATCATATGCAGCTGTGAGAGGGAGAGAAGCAGGAGTGAGGAAGTGGAGTAGCACTAGAGGAGTTGGAAGGAAGCACATGAATTTGTTCCATTTCTGCGTTTCCCTCATCTCCCGGTGTTCTTCTGCCAGTAATGTACACGTACACGCACACATTACGCCATCACATGCTGCTACAAATACAACATTCGGAAATCTGCATAAGAATTATGATGATCCCGATAATGTTCTATTAGGCTCACTCTCACTCTACCATGCTGGCGGACATGTTTCCAGGAAATGCTCCTTCCTCAAGTATTTTGGATGATGGTGATGCTCCGTACATGATCAATATGTCTGCCGTGTGTGTACGTTTTTCTTTATGGACGATCGGTCTGTGCAACTACTGTTTCCTCTTTCCGCACTGTCATTACTATTAAGGGGGAAGGGGACATGAGCGGAAAAAATGTGCATGCTCATAAAAGCGGATGGTAAAAATACAAAATACTTCGTCTTCTTCTTCGTCTTGTTGACTGGATGAACTTGGGTGATTGTGAGAGTAATACAACACCGTGCAAGAGGTGGGTTACTGGTTATTCCACGTTTCTACGGGGACTCCGCAAAAAACTCGATTTTTTCAGTTCTTTCATCCTCCTCATCATCATCTGCAGCTACTAAGAATTGCCACCTACTCTTCCGTTTTTCCATGTGAACAGTAGACTTAATACTACATCAGTAGCAGCTCATACAAATAAATGTGACTTCCACCAGATTTCCCTTTTGCCGTACTAACAGACGCATCCGCACCCTCCTCACATCCACTCTCGTCGTCTTCACACCATTTTCCGCAGCCGCTCTCAACTACTCCAGATCTCCGCTTGTGCTGCACACACGCTATTACATCTAAACTCATCTACTTGCTCTCCACCAGCATCTTCTCTTTACTCTCATTTCTACAGTTTCTTGATCACACAGTTGGCACTACTTACCGTCATCATCATCAGCAGAATCATCATCACCGCCACCACGCTCTCACCACAGGTCCAAACAGTGGGATAGAGTGAGGGAATTGTACTACAATTCATATCTACTTACTACTACTACAACTAACTTTATATATATACCTATATATATACACATTTTTAAACTACTCGGGCAGATACTCGAATAACTCCACCATGTTCACTAATTATCATTTCGGGCTTCTTCGGTCTTCCTTGCCAGCCATGTCGATTGCAGGCGCTGGCAGGGACAAGAAACTCATCAACTTGGCGTCCCAAGATTCCAGCTCACAAAAACATAGGTAACCAAAGATACCTTCATAACTAGGCACATACTCGCCTTATAAATTTTCTTTATGCTCCCGCACTAAGTAACAATTACTGCACATGCGATGAAATCTGTATGGGTCTCACACTTGCTAATCTATAGTCTCTCTAATGGTCTTTCACGTTATGGCTAGATGTATTACTTCAATGCAATAGGCACGCTTGCCTGTGATGTGTGTACAATTATCTGTTGAATGCGCCAGTCCTCCAACGCGGTAGACCTTCTATGACCTTAAGAATACAGCGGCATGTAAAATAGAAGCAGTACTAAGGACTGTCACTAAGGAATGTGTGAAAATTATGAGATTTCTAGTACTGATTGGCTGAAATGAATTCCATAGGAGATACGACAGTGGTTCCCAGATTCGTGTGAAAAATGTTCGTGTGCACCGCGACACATGGAAAGAAAGGAAGAATTATAAGATTATCATCTCGCACAAACAAACTGATACACTCTCATTAACACGCTCATGGAACGCAATCATCTACAAACGCAGGAACTGTTTTTGCAGAGATATACATATGAGCCCACTTTACACTGCTATGCTGGTTAAGCAAGCGGGCTATTTCATACAATCTAAAAGCAGAAAGAAATACAGGAGACGTGAGTGGAAATTATTTAAGTTTTAAAAAGCGTTCACTTAATCTAAAGAGGTTACATAAGTTATGTATGATTATGCTTGCATACATCGCCTATCCGCGTATCTCAGTAGTCCTTGAGACTTTCGTCTCATTATAGACTGCGCCGAAGATAGCAAGTATTAGGAAATGTGCCCGAGGGAAAGCTTTCTTCACATGGCCTTAAACAAATTGTTCTTAGCTAGCCTTCCTCTAGTTTCCCTTCATAATTTAATGTTCTCTCATTCACCGTTGCAGCACTCGATTACAGGTGCAGGTAAAGTATGAGGAACTAGTCGCTTTCCAAGTATGTATGTATGAATGTATTTGAGGTGCTTTGGAGTATTTTGTGCCTTCCAAGTAAGAATTGATATTCGAAAATTCAAAGTTGGTTGGCGGAAAGCCCGTCGTTTTTAGCAGAATAGTCTTAATAATAATAAAAATGATGAGAAGAGAAAGAACGGTTGGGGTTTCCCATCCTAAATATGTATCCTATAGTTTTCATAATTTGAATTCAAATACTTAAAAACGGCAATATTCCTTCCATATGGTTAGCACCAGTATCTTTTTCAATGCATTTGCAATTTTTATTATCATGTCCACTGCCCCTGAGCAGTGAGGCACGCAATTTCGTCTGCAGTGCTTGATCGTTCTACGTCGAGCCAGAATCGTACGTCTATTATAAACTGGAGTACATGTTGTACTGGCAGCTGGCCTAGTGTAACAGCCAGTCGGACTGTCTGTTCAAGTTTCCATTGCAGTATTATCGATCATCATGTGACTACAATGTTCATTAATGTTTAACGTGACAACAGTTTAAATGGGTTAGTATGGGTAAAGTGATTTGATTCAATTATTAGAATACCACCTGCAAGCACGTCATTACCTATACATTGTTGGTTGAAAAAATTGGCTGCTTGGTTACTTGAGTTCACTAATTCATCCAATGGAATAAAGGAATCTGCAGAGCGAGATATGCTAAAGGAAGTCGTTCAGGAAATGCTCACTCTTCATGTAGGGGAAGGTCATTAGCTGCGTTGGGATAACAAAAGAGATCGGTTCGAATGACGCTGAGCTGATCCAAGCTTTTATGAGATACTATCAGAATTAACGAATTAGATTTCCGAGGGGTGTTAAAATTGTCTGGATATTCCTGCTGTTGGCAAGGAAGAATGGACATCTTTACATACACACACATATGGCATCTCATCCACTTACTTCTCCTTGCGCATACACTCTCACTTAGCACCTGACGAGGAAACGAGATTTTCATTCAGTGCATTTTCTAATTTTCAGCCTGATAGAAGATAAGACATTCGCTAGGCTACACTAACGCAGAACGCTGGAATAGTAAGAGATGTTGAAAAGCTACCAAGAATAAGTAATAAGTAGCTACAAATGACTACTGGCTCGAATAAAATCCTAATTAACCTAATTATCAAGCCTCAACGAGACTTATCTGTCTTTGAGACACCGAGAAATCGGGATATTAAGCTGCGTATAGTGCATATAAAAAGTGAAATGGTATAAATTTCTGAGAGATTCATTATGCTTCTTTCAGTTGTGACGTCACTTGACCCTCTTGCAAGCAAAATGTTATTATTGTCAAATTCATTTCATAACTGTCCTACATCCTTTACTAGTTTTTGCCTGAGTTCTCTGAGAAACATGTTCAAATAGTGAGCATAATTTATCTTAACATTAATGCGTACACTGACTGAGAAACAATTCACTCTCATCCCTAAAGTCTATCTGCTACGCTTTCCATTTTTTGGATCTTTCAAGTTCTCGAGTGAATTGTGTGAGCGGCGAAGGGGTGAGCAGAGAGGTAGAAAATAAGATAATATATAATTGAATGTAGAAATTTTCATGCAAATTTCTTCCTATAGGGTGCTCTAAAATACTTTCATAGGATTTGGCGTCAGTGTTTGCTGACAAGCGAGGCCGAATTGAAACTCTAAGTGATGAACTACATCGACATTACGGGAAAGTGAAGGTTCATTTTCAATATCACACTGCTCACAGCTACAGGATTTTTACTGCTGCAAAATGAAATTGTGGCCAGCAATCACCTAATAATATCCTTGTGAAAATCTCGGAGCGTACCAGACTTGTCGTCAATGTGCCTTGCCAGACAGGCATAAAAATTCACCCGAAAATCACCTTGAAACTCTCAGTTGGAATAAATAACTCGTACAGTTTTGAAAACCTACTAAACATGACTGACTTAGTGGCTTGAATGCGTTAGTTTGTTTACCTCAGTCAAAGAGGAAAATGGATGTTAGCATTCCTGCAATTTGCTCTTTTTTGACAAGCCCCGTATTCCAATAGGATTGTGGTTTGGTGTACACCACTAATGCTCAACACACTCTAATGCAGATAGTAGTAAAGCCAAGCACTGCTAATTTCCAATTGCTAACGTATGCACGAATGAGTGCGTACGTATATGTGCTAATACGTGCAAGACCAGATCAGCTATTCGATTCAGCTTACCTTGAATTTGATTGATGCTTGGTGGCAGGAACATTTGTAATTTGCGTGCGTACCATTCGTGTTGGGCAACTTTCTCTCCATAATAGAATGTCAATGTATAGTGAGGTGTTATACTGACTGCTGTATCTTTCGAGTTAAGTCCATTTCTAATTCCCTACCGGTGTACATACGGTTGCGCGGAGAAGTTGGTGGCATGCAATGCTGACTTATATGGGAAATCCTGCAATACGTCCATTTTCTCCAGTTGTAAAACAACAATTGCGAATAGCCACACGAAACACAGAATGACAAAATGATTTAGACAGAATGAAGGGGGATATTAGAACCTTGTTTTATCTCTGTGCTATAGGTTACAATATATGAGTATTTCTACAGTAAAGGAGGCAGAGTGGAACAGTGACTGACGTGCATAGCGTTTATTTATGAAGAGGTCAAGTGACGTAAAATAAATTGTTCGTTCTCTTCCTGTGCCCGATAACATAGCGCTGGTAATAATGATGAAACATAGAGCAGGAGGAGTAATGTTAGGTAAGAGGTGGTGTAATGTACAGCCAGCGAGCATAACGGTTATGTCCCGGCAGCTGGATGAATGAGTAGCTTAAAAATTCAACAGAACAGACAAGACAGTACCAAGTAAGTTTCTACATGTAAGATATACTAGATATACTAAATACTACACAAACCTAAGAAATTGTTCTATTTATCAGATCATGCAGCAAAAAGTCTATTCAATATGTAAAGGCACAATCTTCTAGAATGAGGAGGGAATAGCTATAGCTTGATGCGTATATGAAAGCAGGATTGTGAAAAGTGCGTTCAACGAGGCCCAACGTCTGGTCGTATAATACTGCCGTGATAGACCATCGAAGTAAAAGCAGAGCTGCAGAGCACGACAAAATACTTTAGTTCTCCTGTGCTTGTACTGTCTATTGTTAGTCATACAACTTTCTCTCTCGTCTGGGCTAGCTAAAATGGTTTCACAGCCACGACCATAGTGGTGCTACCTCTGCTGCTGATATAACAATATTACACAAGGTCGAATGTGGTCTTCACAATAAATATTTCGCGCTAAGATTTATTTCCGCATCATGCAGTAAGGTGTTTTAAATTGTTACACGCTGCCGCTATATGGTTCAAATGGATGTTGCCCAGATGAAAACAAATAAGAGAGATCATTTATATATGTGTACGGCTTGGAGAACGAGCCTCATTACGTAACGTATATACTGCTACTGCACCTAGGTTTGCCGCAATTTCATTTAAAACTTATCCACCAATAAGACTGAAAGTGGCCCATAATTTTCGCTCCATACATCGCTACAGTGTTCGAGTGAATATTCCTAGCTCATTTATGCCTTCCCTTGATGGTGTTTTTGCACGTATTCCAGGTGAATGTCTGTATTGGATGGGGTGCTGTAGAACGCTCACTGTGCCGATTTGTATGCGGCAGCTCTTCTTTCCCACATGTGGTTTGTTCATTCTTTATTCACCATGCAAATTGTACCCCTTTGTGGCTGCCTCATGCAAGCTTAGTTTAGTGAAAGGGAGGTCTATAGGTGGAGGAGAGATGTGAAGTAGAAATGAAAAAACAGTGTGAAATTATCGCCTGTTGACCTATGGAAGGCAAAGCATCGAGGAGATTATTACCTACCTAAAATGGTCTCCTTTCCGAACTTCACTTTGCCGAAATAGATGACATCATATACTTATGTTGCAAGTGCGATTCAAATACGGATTTGTACACTACTTTCAAGTGTAGCTTTCCTTCATTCTCTCCTCTACTGTTTAATCAACTGACACATATATTGATTCGGTCATATCAAGAAGGATCATATCATCTTCATATCAAGCAAATCCACTGCTCACTGACATTAATCTGACAATGGAGAAATTAGTCACACTACACTGAGCTTGTTAAAGGTGAGCGTGTGTACTGACAGTTTTGCACAGAAGGGTAGCATGGGAATAGAGTCGACTTGTCGTTGGAAGTGTAAAAGGGGTGTCGCGGAATGTAGTATTTGGGAGACAGTCACCTTGGAAATGTCGCGGATGTCCTACATTTCTACCTCTACCTTCTCCTCTTGAATGAGTTGTTTATTCGCCTACTAAGAATATAGAACGATGCATAATTGATTTCTGATAACAGACTAGCAGGAGCGGTCATAGGACCGCACACTACCCTTCTTCACTGGCTGAATATAAAGAAAATGAAACCTTGGGTGCTTGCTTGCAGGAACTGCTCATACTATTGGCTGCAGAGTTTATTTGTAAAATGTTGTATATTTTCAGCTGTTCATCGGGTAATCTACACATATATTCCTATTCCTTTCAAGCTGACTTGAATATGAAGGACAAAATCCTGCCATGGCACTACTCCGTGAGATCGTAGTAATCTACCTACTGCCAAAGCGAGAGAAAGGTGTAGAGCAATGCTCAAATCGATCTTATGCCTATCTCTCACAACTTCTTATGGATTACCATATCGCTACAATGAAGGAGTAGTGTAAAGGATGTTTAGATATATGAACCTGTCATATAATTTATCCTTACCCTCCAGGTGAAAAGAGTTACGAGCTGCTGTTTCATGACGTCGTTTTTAGATTGCTCTAGGTGTGAGTAAATTATTACTGTTATACACGGTGGGCCAACTTAAGGTATACCCTTTATTTCTAAATAACTCCCACAGTTTTACTCCTAAAGCCATGCTAAGCACTAATTCTAAGACCAGGGTCTTGGGGTATATTTTGACGTCCACGTACTGAAAATCGTCAATCAAACGGCTGAGAAGTTTGAACTGCGAGAAGATAATCCGTAGTTTTAAAAACTCTAGGATTTTCTAGGATTAAGGAATTTTCGGGAATTTATGATTCCTTTTGAGGTCGCCTTGTGATTGCAGAGACGTGTTCCCTGTGCTTGAAGCTTTGCAAATCGGCTGCTACATAGGCATAGGCCTCTGTGATCGCTAGTTAAGACGACATACACCATCGAAATAGATTTTTAATTTTTTTAGCCTGTTGCAAAGCGATTTTGACATGGGGCACACTCTGAAAAATTACCACAAGACTAGATTCAGAGTTCAACATAGCGAAAGCCCCAAAAATTTGGGAGTTATTCACGATTAAAAGTGCCTACCTAGAGTCGGCCCACACTGTATACCAAAAGAAAAATTTTACATACGAGTATGTAAGAATACAAAACCTTACTCCAGCTTTTATGCTGCTTGTATTCTTGGTCTTATAACTGAGCAGAAAGGTCAGTGCTATTGGTAACAATAGTGGAGCTATGTGTTTAGCTGTAGCTGTGTTCAAATATCTGTACAACATGGCGGATCACCACTGGTGGTCCTCAGGCTCAGCAGGCTACAGACAAATGAACCAGGATGGAGGCAACTGTTATGGGTGTGTGTGCGTAAGTATAGTGTAATAATTATTACATCCTTAAAGATCCCTGGCAGTGACTTTTCTAGAGCAACCTTGAGTCAACTGCCTTCAGCGCCACACCTGGTTTATTTCAGCGTACAATTTGAGTAAAAAAAATATGTTAAATATTGCAAGGAAGCATTTCTGTAGCATCATGGGTACTCATTTAGCCCTTTTCACGCTACTGAGACAAATAAGGCTTTAGAATTATTCCATTTTCCTCAGCTGTAGAGGAACGTTCGTCACCAAAGAATAGGATCACGTCTGTAAAAATTACGACGAGTCTATCTATGCTACAGCCATCGCAAAAATAATGACCAGTGGCAGAATATCATGTCTTGCAGTCCAAGGTCAGTATATAGGCCATGAAAAGTATTGTATTCATTCAAAGAAATTCCACGCGTGGATTCCACGAAAGAAAAGCATGATAGGCAAGCCATTAAGGGCACTGATGATGCTCCAAAGCTGTATCATAAGTGATTCAGGTGTTTAGGGATGCCATGGATACTTACGCCTACGAACTCCTTCAATCCGATAAGACTAAGCCAAGCCAAATGTGAGAGTGGAGCGAAGGAAATGAAATAAACCTTCTCTATATATTCTCCTATCGGAACAAAAAATATCCTTTTCACCCATTTTACAGCTCGTAGAACTTAAGCGCACAATCAAGATTAGTATGAGAGTTTATAAGAGTTACTAGTGCAGTATATAACATACATGTATGTACAAATATGTATGCAAGAGTTTAAGGAGGGTAAGTAGCAGAGTTTTTGATGCTCAAGCTCACCGGGCTTTTTCATCTACACAAGTCGGGACTGGGGATAGGAGGCGAGATAGGGAGAATGTGCCTATTCTGTGTGTCAAATCGATATGCAACCAATCAATTTCTGTTCATTTTTAATGAATCTTGATTTTTGTGAGGGACTTGCTTCCATACGCTAGCACTATTATGCTCATGGCCATATTGCTTTCAGAACGCTCAATATACAATTTTAAGAAGCGTTCTTATATGTACGCATGCATGCTTATTGCTTTTTATTATAACGTTCTAAACGATTCAGAAGGTGGTACACGGTGAAAATTTTATTAGGCGTAATCCAAAAGGAACGCCTATCCGCGCCGTCGACTATCGAACTTCGCTGATGCTGTTAAACTTAATACCCCATTATTATGCCACGTAATATTATCAGACTTAAATACATGGGAAGTGCGTATTATTTCACGTGAGATACTCCTCGCCAAGTTCTCCTCAGGAATCATAATATTTATTACCATTATAAATTATACACGCCGACACATGCATAACCTACCTCATGACATACACTCTCACCGAGATGTAAAGAAAATCCTTTGATCAGTAATGTATGTCTATACTGAAGTTTCATGTGTGGGGTATAATTTTAAAAATGTGGTCATTTAACGAACCTGTAAGTTTTCTGGCTCCCCTCATACCCACTGAGGCATATGGGTGAATTCACAGTTATGAGGCAGTTTACAGGATGGACACTTGACCGAGTAAGAGTTGAGTCCCACACAGTTAGCCGACGACTACCTATACCGAAGCAGTCGACAGTTTACCGAGTAATAGTTGGCCGACACCGAAAATACTCGCAACAGTTTACTGAATTATTCTTTATTTTATTTATTCAATTAAGGAAATGTCAATGCCAGTTCGTGTGGTAGCTGCTCAAAACGGGTAATTAAGTTGAAAATGGCACTAATAACTAAAATCAATGGGGGGGGGGGGAGTATGTTATAACTCTAACAATCTAGCAACTGTCTGACTAGGTTGTGTATTCACTGTAGCTTCAATTTGGTAGGATACTTGAAAATTATTAGCTTCACTTTTTTTTAATCAATTAATAGTGTTTGATGATGGGTATCGAAGCAGCTAAGAGAATAAAAGCTTTTTGAATTGAGGAATTTTAATGGGGTACCCTCACATTATACCTTGTACGAAACTGAACTCCACGATTCGCCGAAGTTATTGGTGTAAATTTTTATTTAATATTTTTTCCAAGAAGCTATGTTTGTCTGGCATTGCCGTTTCTTACTTGTAATTGAATAGATAAAATAAGGAATATTTCGGTAAACTGTCGAGAGGTTTTTCGGTGTCGGCCATTTGGTTTCGATCAAGTACACTCAATAAACTGTCGACTAATTCGGTAAATAGTCGTCGGTTAACTAAAGTGGGGGGCAACTATTACTCGGTCAAGTGACCGTTTTGTCAATTGAACCGTAACCCGTCTAGGGTGATGTGGAATTATGTGTCTTCCAGAAGTGATGATTTGTGAAACACAAAACTTTCAAAAAATGGTCAAAAATTCGTTGCTGAAGACGTTTTTTTAATATGGGACTAGCTGAAAATGTTTTCACATTATTATCCGATATTCCGAACTTCTTTGAGCCTATTGTCATTAATATGATTGTCATCAGGGCAACCAAAATTATGCTTTTTGGCAAATTTTATTATGCTTTTTGTATCTGTTTTATGCTCTCAATTTTAACGCATTTTGAAGCTTAAATCGAGAAAAATTAAAGTTTTCAAGTAGTTCAAGCAGTAATTTGAATTCAAAACTCCTCACATAGCCCCCTAAGTTGAAAATTACAAGGCAAATTTTCTACTACCCGCCAATATTCTCGATGTATGTGCTCGAAAAATCAGAATATCAGCGATTTATTTATTTATTTATTTAATGCGAGTCAGTACATATGTAAATATCAGCGATGAAATTTAAATTCTGCGCGCTAATTGAACTAATTGCATAACTAGATATTTCTGTGTATTTCGAAAACAAACGAAAAATTCCCGAACAAATCTGAAGTTGTGGTGATTTTGCAGAAATTTTTAAGATTATGCTGTATATGGGTTTTTTGTGGCAACTAAAAGTGGATTTTCGGGGTTTGAAGCACGGGGATTTTAATAAACTAGCAACCCAGGGTGGGAAATGCATTATGCTCTTTTATGCTAATTATGCTTTTGGGTTGCCCTGATGTCATTAAAGACGGTCGGCTGGGAATTGCTAATGATGAAATGACTACCACCACCGTCCTGAAACCATGACATTAAATTCAACATATCAATATACTGATTTGTACCCTTTCTATAACTTGTCCTACGGATTTGTACCAAGTTTGGAATTTCCAAGACAATTTTTCACATTTGAATTTCCCGGACTCTCTCTTGCTTGAGCTAACTAGGCAAACTTACAGTGTGTTACCAGGACCGCCTCATCTTACAGTCAGTTATCGAGGCCACGTTAGAGTGACCTAACAAAGCAAAGTTATAGTGTGTTACCAGGACCAAGTTAGAGTGTTTTACCAGGACCAAGTTAGAGTGTTTTACCAGGACCAAGTTAGAGTGTTTTACC
>JAQIWI010000118.1:0-69171 GCA_034698825.1 Deuterosminthurus bicinctus | reverse complement strand
ATGAATACAAACTTTCTCCAATTAAATCTCCAGGAGGGACCGAGGACTTTTTATAATTAACTTCTACCTGAATGTAGTAACTTTTTTCACTCCTTCTCTCCTCGTCCTCTCTTCATCTCTCTCTCTCTCATTTTCTCGTTCTATCTGTGATATCAGATAGGCTTGATTACGTGTGTCTGTTCCTGACAGGACTGAAAGGGAAGGCGAGAGTAAAGTGAAAGTGTGAAGACTGTATGTGGATTTACCACATGATTCATTGTGAAACGTATATCGCATGGTATAATTTCCTGTGAGGAGAGAGGAAAAAAATGGATTTTTTATGCAGGGACAAGGAATGGGAGAGAGAAAGTCTCATTTCCTGGGTCTAAAGCTCATTCTACTGAAGGCACACATAGACCGTTTGATGACAATGAAAAATAAACGAAGACGATATTGTCAAGGGAAACATTTACATTTATTATGAGTTTCAAGACTTAAAATCCAATATTTCCCCTCCATGTTAATTTGATGGATATTGCTCCGAGTTGCTGTGTAGTACTGAATGAGCGGCGGTGGCGGACTACGCGTTGGCCAACCCCAAGCCATTTAAACTTGGCTCACAATTACTACACTCTTCATGTCAGCATGAACATCCGCCGAAAGATTCATTATAATTATTATTATTCTCCCTCTTCTCTGCCTAATGGTAATAATCATGAAATTCCTTATGTCCAACGCTTACTTCTTATGGTCCACTCCTCCCACTTGGCTCATCATTAAATGGGTTATGAAAGGAGGGAGGACCTCCTGGCTCCTTCGCCAAACTCAAGGACCAGAGCTTAATAGAACGCATGTGCATGTGTACTTGCATGTTTAAGCAGTTTACAGTGAGGTCTGTCATACGCTTAAGTGTGTTTGTGCAGCCCAGTGTAAGCGTATGACTTTTTAGCCAAATGAATGCTTAGGCGTATGCTAGACTGTATGATTACTGAAATGTATACAGATCTGAAGTTGAAGGAGGCATTTCCTTTCAATTAAATCATAGCATGAGATCCTTTATAAGTGGGGCTGGTGTACATGGGAGAAAGTACACTTCGCCGTGTGTACATTCTTAGGCAGAGTGGAGGAAGCATATTGAAGTTGGTGTAGTTTAGTATGGGGCTGTGAGATAGAAAAGGATTGGCCGGGAAATTTGCTATTCCTTTTCCTTGTTGACTGAGCTGACACACAGAGAGAAATGGGCTAGCTTTATCCATGAGAGTGAATATCCTGCAGAGTCTCAGTCCGTCCTGTGCTCGCATAGAATTACCTCCTATAAAGCTTCATACATACAATATATTAGTCCTACATACACGAGCACACAACAAGTATAACCAGTCTAGCAGGATGAAAGTGTACAGCTGGAGATCTTGTTTACCGTTTTCTAATGCAATTTCTCATTCAATATTTCCCATGAGAGACAGAGTTTGTGTAGCATGTCTGGAAGGAGCATAGGTAGTGAGGTTGATTCTAGACGAGAACATTATTTCATCGTGGAATTCCTCCCATTCTTTTCCTTTTCACCATTAGAGCCATGCGTTCGCCTGCCTACAAGAATGAAAATACCCCCTTAGAAAATGCACGAAGAGCTGGACTGCAAGTGGCCTTGCGTAATAGTAGATCCCGGTAGAAATCCAAGTAGACAACTTGAAATAATCTTTTGCTCTCCCATGTGAGCCAGAACAACTTGTTGGCGAGTGATGTGCGGCACAATGGAGGAGGGCGACATGAGAGGGAGAGCTAAATGAAGGGATTGTACAGTGCGTAGTAATTGATTTAGTCAAGCAAATTCCACTCTACAATCCATTACAAGACGCTCAGTCCATGCAGTCAGGCGTAAATGTCTAATTTTCCAAATCAAATTTCACGCTTGACTGTTGACAAAGAAAAATCTCAATTCGGCAAGGATGTCTGGTATGCCCCATGCAGAGAGAGGCTTACTTGTGTGAATGGTGGGGGTTGATATACAATGGGGCAACCATTCTAGCACTAAATAAACTATACCGTGGAGCATCCGTCATTCTGGACAGTTAGTGCGCCTGCATGCATGGTCGCTGTACGTACATCGCGTATTGAATAAGACCCACGTATGTGAATCATTTTCCCAATACCAACAGACCATTCATGCTGTAGATACACGGCTGTGTTCATACAAACAATGTGAAAAATGTACAGAGCAATTTCCCTCCTACCTACTACTATGACATCCTTTAGTTCTCTGTCTTCCTTTTGCCGACAAGATGTCGACAAAAGGTCATGCACGAGGAGTGTTAAGTCAAATGGTTGGGATGGCTGTGAGATTAGATTGAAAACGCTCGTGTCATCTCCGTTACTATGGAGATTTCTCAATTTCTCCGACTTTCGACTAAATGGGGTTTACGATTTAGAGGGGAAATGCTGGTAGGATCTGGAGGCAGGCACATTTTAGGAGTCGTAAAACAAGCAAAATAATTCTTCCGTTAGCGCGACAAACCCTACGCTTTCTTTAGGTACTTCGAGCAAATTTAATCAACATTTCAAATTACCGCGACTCCGGCGGTTCGGAAATCTTCACTCGACTTTGTGAAGTAACATGGAAATTGAGAAATATATTTCTCTGAAACATTACCTACATTGAAATCCGACATGACTGATTGAAAAGCACTTGCTTACAGGTGTACCTTTACAGAAGGCAGCGGGCTGGGATCTCAGTTAAATGAACATTGACGTGGCAATTAGTTGAAAATGGTGAAGCACTGGGATGTTATGGTACTGTGAAATGCTGAAAGGTTGTCTTTACGAACATACTAAAACTTTCCATAGGGATGGTAATACGAGCCGACGAGGAAGGGGAAAAGAGTGTGAGGATTTTATCTTGATTAGATTGAGGGCACATTTGTATTTGCTCTATCTCTCTCTAACCCTCCAATTGAAATTCTAACTTTGGGCTTGTCGCTGTAAATGTATTTGAGTGTATGAAGCTGTGTGACACTATACGATACACTTTATGGAGCAGGCTGCCATCACCAGTGTCAATAGTGAGGCAGACACAGACGTCTGGCTTCTTTATGATAGCAACTGACAATGGCTCCTCCCGTTCTCTTTCATTTCTCATGCCTCATGCAGGCTGTCTGAGGGAGCGGCGGAACATAATAAGATTCGTCATGGGAGCAAAATTGAGAGTTTATTATATGTGAGGGAGGGACGTGAAAGGAAAGCAAGTGTGATCTAGGCGCACTTACACACACGCACACGATCCTTCATGATGGACACTAACTAAAGGTACATACGTTGTTATATGTGACAGCATCAGAGTGTAAGTTCATGGTGTCAGCTTTATCAAGAGGCTAAAAAAAATTGCATCCGGTCTGTGCTGTGAATGGAGGGAAAGTCATAGTTGGTGCCGGAGAAAATGCCAGAGTTCGACTTTTACTGACTCTGTGTCTCGCTCCAATGCTTTCCCTTCTTCCTCTGCACCCGTCAGCAGCCTCTGTCTATATTTTCCTGATAAATGTGCTGAATAGGAATCATTGGAAATCCCATTGTATGAGTAAATAGAGAGGCTGCTGTGTAAGAGTAAATAATGTCTTCCCATATTGTCCAACCAATGTCCTTTGACTTGTACTATTCATTTGTCGCAATATTTGCCAGAGAAGAATCCCTTTCTCAACTTGGCGAAACATGTTGATCGCTCTAACTCACATGGATCTGTGCGTGTCCTTTTGTTCCTAATGGGTAGTGGAGAAAGGAAGAAATTTCAATTCTTCTCCTACTTCGTTCTCCTCCCGAGTATGAACAAATGATTGGAGGGAGTGTATCATACCTCTGTTTCATTCCTCCATTGTCACCCTACTTTCTCATTCGTCCTTTGCATTCCAATCACTTTTCTTCATACCTTACCTCTACTTCCTTCCAGTTTTCACCTTACTCTCTCTCTCCTTCGCTTTCAAATTGTTTTCTACCTAACAAAATGAGATTGCATCGAGCAAATGGATCTTGTTGTCGTTATCGCAACTCCTTTCACACTTTCACCTACTTTCCCAGCAGGAATTGACAATTGACTTGAATGTGTAGCGACTGTGAGAAAAACAACAACAAGAACAGCATCAGGCGCAGCTCGATTCCAGCTGAAAAGATATGGCACACCATTAGATCTGAGAAGAATAGCAGAATAGAGTGGAAATACATTGAGACTTTCAGTTGAGCAAAGAAAGAAATAGTTGCTAATTTCCGCCAGTTTCCATTAGCATCTTTTCAACTGCCTCTCATAGATCCAACTACGATTCCTTTCTTCTCTTCCGCGAGGACGATAAGAAGTGCAGGCATGCTTTTTTACCTATTCATCCAGATAACACATACACTTCTGGCATTGTTTTCATCACATATGCTTCTCTTTGTCCCCAATTTCTCACTCCATAAGCCTTGTACAAGCTTTCCTCAGCTCGTTGCTATGACTTATTGTTGCGTTCATGTTTATCAACAAATACTTTTGTTGAATTCAAACTTTCGGTCAGTTTTAATTTTTTCTTCGTAATTCTTGTACGCTTTATTTACCTCGAGTGAAGCCTAGAAGAAAGTATATTCCTCTCAGCTCTCAGTAAAGCTTGCAGGCGCGAAAAGATGAAGCGCTGCAGAAAAGGACGGGAATCTTGAATTAAGTACGAGGGAAGTGATAGCTTGTACAAGGCTATAGTGGAAATGTAAGATAAAATGCAAACTGATATAATAGCATGTATTTTTTTTCAGTTGTCTGAAAAATGTATTCTAATGTTGGGAAAATATTATAACCTCAGTTAGTCTACAGAAAGACTGCTATCACCCTAACCCCATAACTTGCATTACACGCTGTATTGTGCCAAGCTTGATATTTATTCTGACAGTTGATACAGAATTAAAAGTTTAGGTTGATATTTTTTGCTTACTTGAAGAAATAATGGTCATCCTTGAATCCAAAGAAGGGAACGGTGTAGGTCATCATCCAGATGTTGCCACCTCCGCAGTCAAAGTATGGCTTGCTCCATTTCCCGTCATCATAAGTCACGTTCAGAATCTCATCCTGCACACGATCCGTATGTGTCGACTCATTGTACGTGTAGGAGTGGAAACCTAGACGGAGACAATTTCATTATTGCTTTACAATAACATCATCAACAAAGTCTCGTGGGATTCGGAGGCATCAAGTAGAGGATTACATACACAGAAGAGTAGAGAGGCTGGGAGATGCTAAGCGAGAGAGCAAAGCTACTTAAGTTGATAAGGCATTTTTAGGTCATTTGAGACGGAGGAGGATTTGTGAATAATTAACTTTGTGAGGAGAATGAAGAGATAGGGAGGGAGGGAAGCAAAGTGAAAGTGTGTATGCGTGAGACGGACACACTGTAAAAGTAAATGGAAAGGAAATAATGGGACAATTTTCCCTTAGTAGAAGCTGTAATGCTGACTCACAGAGTGACAGGGGCGGCATTATTGAAGGAATTTTATCATCCCTTATTATTCACGAACATGATCTAGCATATAACGTAAGGCAACCCAGGAGCATAGTAGGCATAATTGAGCATAATGCATTTCCAGCTATGGTACCCTACCCTCATTGGATTTCCCGCACCTCAAAACACCAAAATCCAAATTTTTACGGTCTCAAAAATGCATTAAAATCATAATGCACCAAAAAATAATCCACGAGGCTCCATGTTTATCCTTAAAAATTTGGGCTATTAACTCTTTGAAGCACCCAATATTGGAGCATTCGAATCTTTGTTGAGAATCGGCTACTAAATTTTGTAGCTTTTATTTAGTTTTCTCGCTCAATATTTTACCAAAACTGTCAAACTTTTAAATTTCAGACCGATTTTTTGAAGACAAAGGCTCCAAATTTGAACGATTTTGAAAAGCATAAGTGGCCTCCAAAAAGGCATAAAGTGAGTCGCCTTACATATAAGTAACACATAAAAACAAAAATAGAACAGAAGAGGGAGCGTCCTTTCTGAAGGAGCTGTTCGGGGTGTACAAGAGGGACCGGCCGTTCTCTCTGCAGGAACTGTTCCTCGACACTAATTCGCGCTTCCTCAACTCCAAACTTCCCCCTGTAACCCAGCTTTTGCTTAGTTCGTCAGATCAAAACTTCACACAGCCTTTTATGCAGGAAGTCCCTCTTGTACACCCCTGACAGGGTTCCAAGGCGAAGTTTGGAGTTGAGGAAGCGCGGATGGTTTGGTGTTGAGGAACTGAGCGTATTGTTGGAGCACGAAGAAAGTTTAGAGTTGGAGCACGGGGAAGTTTAGAATTGGAGCCCGAAGGAAGTTTAGAGTTGGAGCACGGGGGAAGTTTAGAGTTGGTTAGATCGGAAGGTTTGGAGTAGATCAACTAAGCTGCGAGATTCAGTACGGGGAAAATTGGAGTTGAGGAAAATAAGGAGTCTAGGAGTTGAGGACATTACAGAGGCTAGAAGTTGAGGAGATTACTACTAGTGGGGAACTAAGAGTTGAGGAGGGTACGCATATGGAAGTTGGAGAACAGTGAGCAGGGTGAAGTTCAGAAAGTGAGGGATGTCTGCAGTTGATAACCCTAGCCTGCAGTTGGGGAACAGGGAAGTTTGGATTTGAGAAAATGGCCAAGTTTCAATTTGGGTAAAAGGGAGAAATTTAGAGTCGGAGGACTTAAAGAGTGCATTTTTCTCCAAGTTTATAAACTTTATCGTGAGTGCAGGCCCTTGCGGGTTCCCGAACATGTGACTTGGGGGAAACATGTTTAAGTGCGGAACCTGTGACTGCCTATTCCCCTGAAGTTTTCCGGCTGCCGTGTAACGGCTGATTCAACGGGATAGGCTTATTCACACATTATTAGCTCACAAAACACGAACTGCCCACTGTACAACTTTTTATTTTCTGAAGTATTCATATCTTTCTATTCGCAGATCTCTGTGACTCGCGGGATAACCTAGTGATAGAGACCGCATACTCTTCAATGTGGTCTCTAAATCCTTTCCCCCTTGTTAGTTAGTTTAGGTGCACATCGTCTTGCTAATGATTTTAAATACGACATGTAAATAAAGAAGATAAAAAGGAGTTGGATTAGTTCGAGGCACTCTCCCCGTGAGGGTGCGGTGCTTATCCAACTTTCTCCTACAATCAAGCTCCTAGTTTTAATATAATCAAATTTTCCTACATTATAATTGCTCCAGATTAAAGGAATCCCCTTCGTTCCAACTACGTGTGCCTACACACAAATATATGAAGTTTTTATTGTATCAGCATCAAGTTCCCCCTGAAAATGAGTTAGAGCAAGAGGAAATTATACTGCTACATGAAAAACTTCATTCATTCTACATACTCCTTCCAATTAAGTTAGCAATAATTAAAGCCATCTCCAATCCAGTGGATGTAGACAGTCCATCTTGCCCTCAATTAACATAGGAGGAAATTAGAGCCGACGTCCGTCTTGCCCAAATGAAAATAACAAAGGGGAATGAGGGAATAGAGTTTTCTACATAAGAGTTCTCCATTGCAAGAATGACCTAAATAATTGGCTCATTTAATCCATGTTATTCTCTATACTGTTGTGCTTTCTCTCTCTCTCTCTCTGCCGATGGTTGAGACATTCGGCGGATGTTATCACAGTCACATTGGAGATTAAGGGCATTGGGAGGCAGGCAAGCCGGCTGTTGTGGACCGGAGAGGCGTGCAACTGTCATGTGAATATCTGATTAAATTTTGTTGTCGTTATTTAGTGAGAGTTTGTCCGGGTGAGGTGGCTGTGGGATGGAACTGCAACAAGGTGTATTGTGCGGAGACAGGAGGAGGTAGTGAGGTTAGCAAGTTTTTAATGACACTTCCAAAAGGCATCCAACTATTTGACATGGCGAGTGAGAGAGAGAAAGGATATAACTTTTGAGGGAGAGAAAGTCAAACCTGGGCTATATGTAACGTTTACTTGACAAGAGTTTAACTGGCTGCTTCATTGCCCTTGAGCATCAGCATGATTTCCCTTGGCTTTCCCTCTCGACTACGCACGCACTTAGGAGTGAGTGGAATGCAGGAGACACGCAGGCTCTGTCTTCAGTGATAAGTTAGAGCTGAGCTGTGCGAGTGGTTTGGACTTGGTGAAAGTATTGGCCCTCCTTGTTACTTTGGACTTTCTCCCTTCCTGCTCCCGTCGTCAGTGACATTTAATTATACGTGATCATAGTCCGTGTCAAAATCGCTAATGCATTGATGTCGTTAGTCCTGTGCGTGGAGGCGTGTTAAACTTAATTATCATTTCTCAAATGCATAGCAGCCATCCTTGGCTAGCAACTTTTAATATAACTCACTCTCTCCCTTCTCTCTCTCCTTTCTTTCGCCGTCGACCTTCATGGTCTCAAAAACACGCCTCTAACTCTTCGTGTGAAAAATCTAACCATTTTTCACAAGCAAGTGGATATGTGTGTGGGCCATTTATGGTAATAATAATGGGGAGTCTGTGCGAGAGAAAGTAATTTTTTGCTGCTGCTGCTTTTACTGAGAAAATTAAAGTTTAAAAACTCTGCCAAAGAGAGGCTGAAAGAGAGAGAGAGAAGTTATGAAGGGGAACTCAAGTAAACGTTCTAAAATGAGAGAATTTTTTCTCTTCTCCGTTGCACACCGCTGGAGCATACCAGAGGAAGCAAGCATAGTGAGAATTTTACCATTTTCACACTGTTTCCTGAAGCAACAGTTTGCAACACACAATATGTCCTACTCTCCCGTCACTTCTTGGGCACAGAGATGGCGGATTTAGGGAACCTACATCTATGCGAGTGGGATAATTAATAAAAGTTGGCAGGATTTGAGTTAGCAGGAACCAAATTGGGTTTCGGCTAATGTCTACCGTCTGCGCTTCCACTTTACCCACACTTCGTACTAAGCCATTTTTTCCCATCTCCTATATCACACCTACAGGATGATTCCACGTGTTTGAGGACCCTTCTGTCTTTGTTTCTCCGTAGCGAAATGGTTTGTATCATCAAAAGAATTCAAGGAATCCATTTTTTTAATTAATTTATTAAATTATCGCTATCCACATTGCCTTTTTCCCTTGATTAGGGGTATCAAAATCGTTGCATCATAATCATATTAGAAGTACTGAGTTCAAAAACTTCGGTTATGCGCAAGTTCTACCGTACTATGCAGCTCATTTCGTAGGATTTCTTCATTGAACGCTATCCTAGGTGCCATTTGCCACCGTCTGGTCATCTTAGAATGTATGCTCCCGTACTCCCTGTCTCTCACAAGTTCTTGACTTGCTCAAGTCACTCCAAAGGCGCTCGTCTGTACCACAAAGTCTGATGACCTCCGTATGGAGGTCATCACATTTCTTTTCAATTTAAACTACTGCCACTCAATATGGATGAGTCTGTGAGAGGGAGTTCCACCGGGACGTGATAAAGTAGCGTAAAATCCCAACACAATACTAATGGCCAGTCACTGTATATTCAGACTTCTTTGCATCCTTTCGACATTAATCTTGAAAATTGAAGAGTAAACACTTTTAGTTGGTGTGGACGTGTGACACTCTGTGTCCCCTGAAATGTCATTCTATTATCATGCTTATGCTTATTGTCATTATGTTAATTATTAGTGGCGTGATTCAAGTGTCCAGTCTTGTCCTTCGTCTTATCACTATGTGAGTGACCGACTATCTCTCTTGGAGAGATTTCCTCCACACAGTGTGAGTGGAGTACTCGATAGTCGGAGAGTAGCCCTCAACAAGTCAACTTCTTAAATAAAGAGCGGCCCTTAATTCGTGAAGTAAATCCATCTCTCTCTTCTACAATCATTCTCTCCGGCTCATACACACACACGCCTTACTCTACATTAGCTTCTGCGAGTTCATAATACCCGACGATATTACCAGTATTGGCGTTGCTCTTAAACGTCACAAGTTAGATAGGATGTAATTAGTAGGGGACTACGTGGAACATGAAGCCAAAATTCTCATGATCATTTCTGTGATGTAAAAATTAAATTGTGTGAAGGAGGAAAGAACTACGATGATTAAGATGTTACCACTTGAGCATGAATTTCCACAAATTAAGCTTCTTTTGCTGGCGAGAACAAGAGTCAAGAAGATTTTTTCTGGTTCGTTATAGAAATGGAGTACAAGATTTTACTAATCTTTCCAAAGGAGCTCACAATCCCAACGTTTTGTAACTCTTTACATGTTTTTTGAAAGAATACAGTCATGGAGGGCGAAATGATATAAGACTGCTGCCATCCGTTAAAAATCAGCATTGTTAACAAAAAAGTGAAACCGAGGATTAACGCAGTTTCTAAACACAAAGACATTCAACTCGGATAAAATGTCGTTTGATTTTTTTAAACTTCTGCTCATCTTCTTATGAACCGCTCCCACGGAGGCAGTGCAGATTAAGTTGCCCATAAGCGAGAGCACAATAGTCCGGCATCATGCAGTCAGAATCCTGTCGCCAACAAAGTTGGCGTTTTTCTCCTGTCCTCAAGATAAAACTAACATGCACTTGAGTGCAAACTCAGATGTGCTGCTCTGCTGCTCAGTCTGTGAAAGTGTACGATTGTCATTATCATTCCCTTCTCATGATGACTTTGGGAAAACTTGGCTGCTTTTCACAATGGTCCATTATAGTACATTGCGAGCGGATTGGAAGTAGAGAAAAGTATGAAGAGAAAGAGAGAAGGAGGGTGCGACGTTGGAAATGGAACAAGGTGCTTACTAGCCGGTAACATATTGAGGGATTCATTTTGTTTTATTTGGAATACAAGTAACTATTTCCGGGCTATAAAGATCTTAATCAACCCTCAATACAATGAGTGTAGTCACATACGCACCTTAATCAGGAAATTAACCTGCGAGTATTATGGATAATATTAATTGTAGCATTGCACCACCCTCGAGTGAAAGTACAGGAACAATTTTATGGCTCCTATGTGAAGGACACGAGTTTTAATTACTTATTACAGGCTTCCATACGTGTGTTATAAATACGAAGAGCTAGGTGGAAGCATATACACACGAGACACAGGTAATTTCATACGTCCCTACTTGTTCAGCTGAGCACACCAGCTCCTTTCCAGCATTCCGTAGCATATTTGGCACACGTACTCACGCATCATCACTCACGCCCTTCTCCTATTTACCAGCAAATGCGTACCAAAGAGAGACATACCTGTGCTCTGGCCCACATGCCTTCACATGCATAAATACACTCATAACGGAGCAGACGTTGAGTGCTGCTCCATACCTCCGTGTAAGGTATCCCCACAATGCACATTCTGTAAGGAGCAAGTTGTGTATTAATACCGAAAATACCACGGAATTCTAGCCACATGACCTGAATATCCCAAGGAAATCCTTCGGATAACTATGGCAAGGTGGCCAGTGGAGCAGTAATCATAAGAAGACGACGAAGTAACATGAGCTCGCCCCTGAGAATCGTGTCGCATGTACTTCTGACGTATATATATATGTTTTTTTTTACAATAATCAAAGTTTTCTCCATTCTTTTCTTCTTCGTTCGATTTATGAGCTTGGATTTCCGAAGGGGCAAGAACTTGCATGTTTCCGGTCAGTTCGTCAAAGAAATATAGTACAAAAAATAACTCGCCCGCATCCTTGTTTTTGTTATCATTTTTTGTGTCTATATATGTATATTACATGAGCGCTGGAGGACGAGCGGATTTTGGTGGAGCATGTCACAGTAAATACCGCGCTCATGCTCATGTTCATCCAGGTTTGTTCAGCACGAGAGCGTACATATTTTAATTCCCGAGGTAGATAAAGGCAGCGCCAACAAGTTAATTAATTTATTCAGTCAGTGTAACTTGCATTGGATCTGCTAGGCCTCTTTCCGAATCTATGGCTCAGCTGGTGATTTGCTCAACTGTGCAATAAACATGAGGATAACTGACCGTGAAATACCTTGTTTCACTTGACTGGAAGGACTTGGCGGTGGCTTGTGAGGATGACAGGAGCGGTTTTCTTCCCATTTCGGATGGCATGACAACAGAATTCAAACAGGCCGACAAACACATATGTGAGAGTGAGAGGGAGAGAGAGAGAAGCAAATAGACCACGAAATCCCTTGTGACATTTGTGCAATAATGATGAAGTGACTATTGAAATTGCGGCGTGTATATTGGAATAGCAAGTAGGAATAGGGAAAGATTGTCAAAATCACTTGCCCTCACACCACTCTCTCTCTCGTCACCTAATGGATGTCACATCAGAGAAGGTCCACATGATTTTCCCAAACATAGGCTTTTCCCTTCCCTCCCACATAATAATAATAACAATAGCCTGGCAAAGGAGCCATGGTAGAGTGTGAGAGGAAGTTAAAATCAGAGTCACATTCCGTATGTTATTCAAGTTGTTGCAAGCCGACTCACATTCGTTTGGCAAATGAGACGATGACTACGGGAAAAGTTTCTGTAGAACAATGGCATTAGCGCCAAGAGCTTACTTCATCTTGAGTTTAACTAAAATTTGTTAATCAATCAAGCTGGGAATTCAATGGTACACAAAGGCTGCAGTATGAGAAGCCGGATCCTTGCACATGCGTACCGAACATTCACGTGATCTATTAAACGCTGAACAACAAGTAGAACTTATTATTTGCCGTATATTATGCATACTAATAAAGTGATATCGTTTCACCATGCCTTCTAAATTGACAACTTTGCAGGGGAAAATTGTTTCGAGATTCGCTCCAAACCAACTACATTGTAGAACTAGTAATTTTCGTATGGATACTATTGCGAACGGCCATCAGATCCTCTAGGGTAGTTTTCCTTCAGTCTATGACTCCAAGCCCTGTGCTTACCTTATAACTCCATGCTGTGGCTTCGTCAGTTAAATTTCAATTATCAGCGCGAATTGCGTATTAATAACAGGGTGGGCCAGGGATAGGTTTAAATTTTCAAACTTGAATAACTTTTGAAAAGTTGATGCATGAGGAATACGAAGTCTGAAACTAGAGTCTTGGGGAAATTTTTTGATGTCCTGTTCTTAAAAATCGCTTCAATTGGCTAACATGTGTTTTACGGGCGTTTTTGGGCCATTTTGAAAACTTTTGAATGGAATCCAATTGTCTCTGCGATCAATATTTTGGAAGATACGGGTTTTGTTTTGTTTGTAAGTTGTAAGTTCTTATTTGTTTTATTATTTATTTTATTATTATTATTCATGGCCTAATTTATGAACCTACATAAGGACGCAAGTGAGCATCCCTTAACAACTCATTTCATTGAAAGTCATAGTCGGATACACTGCCTTTTACTTCGTATATTCCTCATCTAACAGTCAGTAGGAGAATCTATTATTTTGTCCAGTCAAGACAATTCAAGAGCGACTGTTATTATACTGACTAGATTATACAGTCAGTTGTTATTCTAGTAATTATTGTTTTCTTTACTACGATTCAATAAATCGTACTGTATAATTATAATAATAGTTGTCCTTTTGTAAATGTAAGTAAGTATTGTCTATTGATTCTGATCATAGTAGTCACAATGCATTCCAAGTGTCCCTCAATCACACCGCACTCCCGTATAGACTCATTTGTTGGCAACTGGCTGATACCCTCTAATATTTCCCGACGGTATTGTCATTTTCTTTGCGCAGAGTTCGATGCTGTGAGGAATTTCAGGAATTCAAGCGGTTTGAGAGGTTTTTATGCTGATAGATCAACCTTCACCGGAACAACTCGCTGGTTAGATTAGTTTGACCACATTGAAAATGTATTGGCAAAATTTTCATTATGAGTCTGTTCAATGGCAGTGGCTCCGCTGCATACTTGTCTATGGAAATCAAGCGGATATACATCAATACATCCTTCTGCTCTTTGAATTAAGGATTAGTACCACACTTTCAAGAGTCAGCTCCATATCGCCCTCAGAGCTACTGTACATGATTTTATTTTACAGAAAACCCCTTGATCTCATCATCACATCAGCCTTTGGCAACGATATCGGTTTACCTCATCTCCATGCCCTGCTAACTCAATGTCATTGAGGATTCGGAATTTACGAGTGCCAACGAGGAGGAATTTGTTATGTGTTGTGTGGTGTGAGCGAGAGTGAGGTTAATGAGGTACACTGAGAAGCTTGTATGGTGCAAAAACTCCGACTAACTTCAAAAAATTATGCCCAACTTGACTTTTCTACTATTGGCTTGCACCTGGCCAGTCTTTCATGCCTCATTTCTCTTGACCATGCAGGGTCAATGGGAGGGGCTTTGTTGAATCATGAGTTCTCGTAGAACAGCCGTAGAACTGCGGTCAGGATGATTTTCACCTGCTCGCGGTAGCTCAATGTTGTCACGAAGGTAGGAGCTATGAGTCGTACTAAGTCGCCTGCTCACAGCAGATAGCATGTGAGTCTGTACGTTCAGTTGGAACAGGAGGCCGCTTCTTTGTAGTTTCAAAAGACTCCGCCAGACTTGTTGAAATGACAGGTAATTCACTCTCCTAATCACTTGCGCACACACACAACCAAATGATGAGCCTTGCTCAAGATCCTCCTCCAGCGCTCTAAAGACCTGGTTATTTGACAGCGAGGATTATCTGTCCGTGACAAATCACCATTCATAAGGTCGCATTGTGACAAGTTCGCGTCAACATTTTAAAAGCCTACGAAATGTGAGACTTTTCCTTTCAATCCCTCTTGACCTCATTTCCTCTGGATTTTTGGGCTCATTTCAAACCTCCAAGATTTTTAGACTACGTAAGAGTTCATCCTCAACAACACAGCAGGATAGATTTTTAGCGAAGAAGTAGGCAGGCTTTTTACATGAGCTGAGAGGCTCTTAGAGCAGAAGAGAGTATTTTAATACAGAATAAGACAGGATTTTAAACAGGCCAGCAGGAATGTAAGTGGAAAGCTTTTCTAATCTGCAGAAAAGATGGCAATGTTCAAGTCTTTAAAATAACAAGGATGAGTGGGAGAGGTTTTAAGATAGAGAGCATAGAAACATGAAGGTACTCTACTAAGCTATTAGTTTATCATCATCATCTCAGCCGTTGGATGTATGAGAATTGACAAGTGTTTAGCTATAAATATATGGCTCACATCCAAGTAAGTAATAAGCTGTTGAGCCATCTAACGTATGCTTGTACTCTGCTGCCGGATTTATATACGTATGTGGAAGATTATGGGAAACAAGTTCCCTAATCATCTTCCTCCCGAGCCTCAGTAGCCAAGATCAATATTATCACAGAGCAGAATGGTGATTATTTATTTTCCCTTACACATACTCACACAGACACATTGCCAATTATTACCCATGCCGACCTGAATGTATACAGAGGGTTTATGCTGTCGAAGCCTTACAAATATTGTGTCCTCAGTCCTCCACTGACCTCTCACATGGATGGTCCATCCATTCTGGAAAGAGATCCTGTTTGAGTCAGTTTGTTTTCATTCGTCTAAATTAGTGCATGCGGAAGTGCTGTGATTCAGTTTGAGGTGGTGGAACACGTTGCCTCAATCCTACTGTAGCAATATTGCAGTGAATGAGAAATGCAGTGATTAGGTGAGATCCAATGGTAGATAGGAAAGGCCCAACATGCACTACAGTGTATAAATGGATTGGAGACGGTGTGATGCGTGCCATAGCTAAGGATACAATGTAGTGGGCATGTGGGCCGTAAAATGACTGTCATCCATTGACAATGACATGTTAACTCGACTGTTATTGTGAAAAAGAAGAGAGGCATCTGCACTCGCATCACCTGTCAGTTTCCCTTTCTCATGTATAAACTCACCCGAGTTTTTCTCTCCGCTGCTTCCACTTTTCTATACATTTTCCAGGTCAGGAAAGGCTCCTAGCAAGTCTAAATAAATCAAATTTCCTATACCTTCTCCAATTGTATTGAACAAGGCTTTTCACACTTTCGATCATGCTGCTTCTTCTCACTTTGAATGTGCCACGGAATCGTGTGCGGCATCGCTTGCCTCATCCCTCTCGGTTTTAAAAAGGAGGACGCAGTCGTTCACGTGAGGAATAATTCTATACTCGCACACAGGCATGTATACAGGAATAACGCTGCGCACACACGTAAGAAACAAATTGAATACACTCACGTAAGAAATTCATCGCACTTTCCTAAAAATACATGGCATACAATCATCTAAGAAATACATTCTCACATTTTTGCAATGGAATACGTAGCTTACTTGCGAAATCAATACTGCATCCATAATGACAGCAAATCCCACATGTATATTCTGAATGCTTGGTGGTGATTTGGAAGCCAAATGGGGTCATAATGTTCGCCCTCATCATTACAAATGCACTCTTCGTATTCATTAGACAAGGAGGCGGCCGCAGATCTCTACGTCGAGATAAACTTTCTCTTACTTTCTCCCCATCCAATCCAATAATATAATGTGGAGCTGTTGAGATTTTTAATGCATCCTGGAGCATTATGTAGAGACTATGAGGGGGAGGACGGAAAGAAGTAACAAATTTGTGCCTTACTAAGAGGTCAAATTGGAAAAGTTGATGGTGGTGAGACAAGTTTTTGGGTGCTCGCCTTATATGAGCTCATCAACTATTGAGGAACTAGAAGAGAGAGACACTATCAGCCGCTGTTGCTTTATGCTACCACGGCCTCGCTCTCTCTCAACTCTCGTTAGCGTAGGCATCAAACTTTTTTACGCCACAACTTTTTCACGATTTCCTTTTGTAGCGTGTAGCTAAAGAGAGACAGAGAAAGAGTTTTTGAGGGACATATTGTACATGGCGGTTGATGATAGAATGTTAGATAACGTTTTCCCGTTTATCCAACACGCCATACTTTACATAGGGACTTTCAATGGAACCTGTGACAATGGGCATTAATGTTGACTATAGAACTCGGCCGGCAGGGTCTAATAAATGATACACGTCAGGGCTAGTTGATGGCCTTTAGAACCTTTCTGTAGCGCTAATGGTATCATTAAAATATTATTATTGGATAAACATACGGAAATCATTCTGGATAATGACACAGTTGCTCATAACATTAATTATATGACAAAGGCCTTGTCACAGCCACATCTCAATTGTCTCTACGGCTATGCTTGTAAACTAATAATATTTTCATTCTCTCCCATTATGCCTTTCTTTAATTTGTCCACGTCGAGACCGGCTGCCTAGAGAGAAGCAAAGGCTTCTATCTGCATCATTTTCTCTCAAATATTTCTTGCTAAATCTCCTCATTTCCCTGCTTTGCTTGATCCTTGAAAAGGAGCATTGCCTCAAGGGCTGCAGTACTACACCACGACTCTATATATCTCTGCCTTCATCCCATCCAAGCGGAAATTAAGCCAATTTTCCTAACGTCCTCAATAGTTCCCTTGGGTCACTAGGTCCTTCATAAAGTCAACGGCATAAACCTAAAGCGTACTGTACATAAGCGCTCACACATACACGCATACTATTATACATTACATATATACATATATGTATATTACAACCAACGATTGTATATGGTAATGAAACTCAACATGCGTACTATAGTTTCTAGTGGCAATAATAATGCTCAGGCCTATTACTGTGTCACCCGTAAATCCTGTGGGCTACACGACGGGCTCTTTACTTTCTAATCTCATGCATGTTGTACCTGTTGTTGCTGCACTGCACACTATAAAGCCACACGCACAGTAGTGGTCATGGTGCACAATTGAATACACAATTATTATTATTATTGTGCACATAATAGTGACGGAGCAATAGAGGCTGCTAACAACGCGATATTTATTTCACAGCGACAGGATAAAATATCAACTTGCGAGTAATAATTTGCACCGCTCATACATTGTTATTAACCCCCTCCCCCTCTCTCTCTCACACACATACAAAAGAAGTTAAATAAATGTCTGCGCAATAACAACAACAAAAGCTAAGACATCCCCTGCCAAATTTATAGCTTCTACTTGTGAAAAAAGGCATACGCACACGCTCACATACTTTTTCTTTCCTTGTTACTTTCACTACTTTTAGGACTCTCGGGAAATATTATGCCAAGATGAAGAGTCTCGACAGAGTGGTGTGAGGAGGTGCTCATGTCGAATGCTTTACCCTTTAAGATGACACCTTTAGTTAGAACACAAAGGCGTTCAGTAAGCTACTTTTTTCATTATTGAAGAGAAAATGATTGTGGGTTATATCAAAGGTAGAAGCCTCATCTGATTGCTAATCAACATTGCGATCAACGCAACGTCTATCGAATTCATAGCGATGAGAAGTACGTGCGCTGTTGAGACGATTGAGGACGGTGAGCTGAATTCAAGACGAGTGATTCCATCCTCCAGCTCGCTTAGGCTTTTGTGTCTGTTTGCAAAGATTCTTAATTCTCAGGCTCATTCTCATGAAGGCTACAAGCGTCTGAATTGCACAATTTTATTTACACAAGGAATCTTCTCGTGGTCTTGTAATTCTCACTTCCCCCACGCCGTTTCCGAAATAAATCACATTCCGAAGCACACACACAACTGTTACATCCAGAGCATTCACATAATTTTTAACGTCACACTTAATTGTCCAGTCAGAGTGACTGATTTAAATTGCATGTAATCCAAATTCCTAGGAAAATGGTGCATTGTGGAGTAAATGGATGTTCACATAAGCGTTGTGTGACACTTGGCAATACACAAAGACAGTGAGCATTACATAAGTGCGCGCACGTACACATTTAGACCTACGTCAGTGAGTAAAGTAAGCTCTGGATTAGATGTAAAGTGCTCATGGAGTCACACGCTATTTCCATAGAACATACACTCCCTCGACTTAGTCTCTGCCATTCAAAACGACTAGACAAGTTGCCGTGTGAGTGACGGTGAAAAATGCTTGGTCTGCGGTCGCCCTTTTTCTTGTCACGAGTACAGTGCTCAGAGAATTACAATAGCAACAAAACAGCAGCAGTCGCTAGTGAAACAACAAGTTAGACATTTACAGTCTCCCTTTCATTTTCCCTTCTTTTTTTTATGGCTGGGGAATTTTTTCTGTCTCTCTCTGTATGATGATAGTCCTATATTGTTGCCTTCTACCAAGATGAAAGGGAGTAAATTAAATGCCTATTCTCATCCAAGGCTACCAGCCAGTAGACTCTCACAGTTGGTCACTTGCCTCCAAAAAGTCAGTGTGGGAGCGAGAAGGAAAACGTGGAAGAGGATCAAGATGAGCGGAGAAAAAAGGAGGAAGCGAGCGCAGGACATATGTATGCCACATATAGTTTGATCTGCTGAAAGCTCCACATTCTATCATAGGTTCATTCCCAGTTCTTCATCTTCTACTTCTCCAATGTCACACCGCCTACTTTCTTACACAGATCAAAACGCCGGACGCCATCAATAATTCCATCCTGACTTCCCCTCTATTGCACATCTGACACATTTTTTTGCTCTTTGGCCAAGTAGGCACATGGAAGGTCTAAAGCTCTCATTGCACGTTATTATACTCCCACCATATAATTACTTCAACTATGACCAAATGGCTCCTCATATGATGCCCTATCATTATTATTACAGCGGCCCGACGATAGGCATAATCTCCTCCGTCATTCAGAATGTACGTACATGTAGACAGCTATGGCAAAGAATGGCAACTGATTTTCAAGTGACGAAAGTTAATCTTGAACTTTACCTTTTCCTCTTTATATAAGTCGTTCTACTTTCACCTTCTCTCTACTGCCATCATAGCACCCGGAATGTTTACATTCTCCTCGGGAGGATTATGAAATGCAGCCATTGGAAAATGCAAATATTTCCCTCCTTTTTTCTCTGCTCTCTCTTTGACTGAGAGAAAAAACTTTGAGTCGAACCATTGAAGTGAATAAAAATGCAAATTTTAAGTGACAATTCAGTATTGAACAGCCGCCTTTTCAATTTTTCCTCCTTGTAGCTCCAAGAAGTGAGACAGAGAGAGTGGTTTAAAAAGGGCCAGTGGCTTAACCTAGTATGATCCCTGTAAAAGTAAGAGGTAGAATGTGCGGTGTTATTGCAACTGGAGCAGGAGCAACCGCGGCGGTTTGTAATAGCGGGAGGGAGATGGGCGGGCGTGTGGCCAATTTAATCACTTTCACTGTCACTATGAAAAAAGTAAGGGACATGAGTCAGGCGGTGACCGAGATAAGAGCATTTCCAAAGGATTTTCCCATGAAAAAGTGACATGGCTGCTGTACATACGTACGGTGGATAAGCTACAATGGCCTTGTAGTGATGGCTACAAGCGTGGCAAGGGAATTATTAAAGTTCAACTTGCACTTTCACTCATTGGCAAAAGAGGTGAGAGTAGAAAGTTTCACACCACGGAGGAAATGACTGAGAATTTTGTCAGGGGAAAGGTCTTACGAGCGTGCATGTGTATGAGGAAAAGAAGAAGGTGAAAGCTGTTGGAATTTTAGAAACAAATTACTCCCTGTCATCATCGCCGTGGTGCTGGTAGTTTGAGCGGCTGGAAATAAGAGTTCCAAGTCTTCACGCGTTGGCAAGATTCATTCTAAAGATTTATATATTTTCCCCAACCCGCGCTCCCTCTACTACATAAAGCCCCTGTGTACCTCCATGATGGATTAGACTCCGACGGAATTAGTAAACTTTCAACATCATCATCCGCACACAGACCTTTTCCCTTACGGTATTCTCAACTAATTATGACTCACTGTGAAGAGAGAAAGTATGCGGAAAAATTCTCTCGCTTCTCACATCCATGCACCACTATAGGATGAGAAGCCAATAATAAACGTCTTACGTCCCCGTTGGAAAGTAATGAGGTTTACGGAGGAAAGTTTGCATGCAATTGGCCCCAATTAATTATTACCTTTTAGTTTCTCTCACTCTCTTCTGAATATGACCTCAGAGTAATATCCTAAAGTGAGTGGAATAGTCAGAGCACGAGTAGTCTGGAAAGTAAATGGCCGGACCATTTAATAAGAAGCAATGAACAATAACTTCAACTCTCTCCTTTAAATGTTGCATTATTGCAGGACATATGATGATTTTTGTTAGAAATATGCACAGGGTTACTGGAGGATTGGATACAAGTATACACAGTGAAAGTATATATGCGTGAATCCGCTGCATCATGTGGTTTTCTTCATCAGTTTATTTGCCTGCATTTAGTCGCCTTTTTTATGCTCCCTGCCGCCTTGCTGCAGGGAAGTGCAACAGCTTGAGCAGTGCTACAGTAAAAATTAATTTTCATTCACCAAGAAAATGAGCGTGACTATACGGCAGTAGGAGACTGAAAGGTGGAGAGGTCGCTCACACAAATGCGTAATGGCTCCATTTGTTTGTGTACGTACACATTCACATTTGCTTTATGGTGCATTGGAAAACCAAGGAAATGAAGAGGACACTTTTTAGGCGAAATCAAACAGGATTTCCACCTGTTTTATCGATCCACGATCACGAGAGATAAAGTGAATGTTCAGGTTGATTGAGTTGAGGTAGTCACCATTGCGCCAGCTTGCACTCACAGTAAACGGCATTTAAATAGGATCTGCTCAAGTGAGAGTGGATAAGCAGGAGCTTATCCCCAAAAGGAAGGGCCCTTGTTAATGTCCTACATTCAGATCTTATCGCACATCCCTTGATAATCAATGCATATTAGGTTTGCTCCTAGTCGCCAAGGAGGTAAAATCCAATATTTCAGGGATTTGGATTCTGAATTGGGACTACATGTCGCATTCGCATGGATTAGGATTTTGGAATATGGAATAAAATAAAGTTTGAAGGATTAATGCATAGAACATGGATTGTTTATTTGAAACTGAAGGATTATGGATTACGGATTAAACTAAAGTGCCGCATTTTGAATTGAATTATGAATTATTCCGCCTTCAATTAAATTGCTGTCATCAGGATTAAATTACGGATTAATAAAACTTGAAATTATACTAGTGCTCGAACAGAGCTCTAAAAGTGCATGTACATGAAATTCAAACGTTTGTATGGTGAATTGGGAACTGGAGAGCACGTGCAGGCTCTCAAGACAGCTGATTCTTGGGCAGATTTCTGTCAATACCCCGGGGTGGAATACGGAACTGGATTGTGGACTATAATTCACAGCTGGATTAGGAATATTGGAAGCCAATGGGTGGGTTAGGTGAAATGGTAATAGGAATACGGATTTTTTCTTATTACAAATTGGATTAGAACTTGGATTCCAGAATATTGCGGAATAATCCAATTCCTTGATTATTTAATACTGGATTTTATACCCTTGCTAGTAGCTAGCCGAGTATGCTCTCATAAATTCCTCCTAACCTCACAAGGCTCGGTAGGGTCATTAGACTAAATCTGGAACTATGTCATCGGGTGGCAAAGCAGCGGGAAAATGGTAATAAAAACGTACCAGCAAATTGCTCAAGTGTGTGCGTAATTGCCATTGAATAGAATTTGTAGGCATAAACTTTGGGAAAAACATGTTTACAACTTATGCCCTTGTGATAATGTGCATTCATGCAAAGGAGTCTTTATGGTCATTATAATGCCTTGCAAGGCATTAATTATCCGGTACCTTTGAAGAAAGTGTAAAACTCATGAGTTACGAATAATTCCTTACAGTCGTTTCTGACGAATAAAAATAATAATTCTGCGGTTGCTACTATCTTAAGCTGCGGCTGGTCTAATTTCCTTCTTTCACGCACATTCAACAGACCTTCAGAGAGACGAGATGGAAAATCCAATGTTTTCTGTTTTACATCTTTCAGTGTGCTGGAAGTTAGATTTCCTTGAGCTCCAATTCAACCTGGTCAGAATTGTCGGATCTTGTTTTCTCCGTTCAAATACATAGCAACTCCACCGACCTTTCACTCAACATCTAAGCGCAACGTTTTGATTAAATGATCCTGCTTTTCCGCCTGATTTCATATGCGAACCTCAACACACTGGCCCTTGTTATACTTGGGATGTGTTTCCTAGTACAGCTCACACCGTTGTTGACGTTTATTTTGCGTGATCGATAAAGGAAGCATGTGCGACTGAATTATTATGATGATGAGTGTAGACAGGACTATTGTAATATTGTAGACAACTGTTTGCATTTTGTGGCTGCCTGGCGAAATTCGACGGTAGCAAGGAGGAAAAAACAGATTCCCGAACTCTCTCTCTCTCTCTCTATCCTCCCGCTGGCTCGCTCTCTATTGATGAAAGGAGCCGGGAGGTCTGGCTAATGGAAGCAACGCAACAGCATGAGGTACATTGTTACAATTTCGATGCGTGCACGTGGAAATCAGATTCATTTGATCATCATACGGAAGATTGTCTACCTCTAAGTCTTCGCATGGGGCCAGACGTGGAAAAGACGCTCGAATTAGCCTTCAAAGAGAGCCAACAGTAGGAGTAATGCCACAGTAGTAACAGCAGCTAAACAGAATGTTTTGTAATACTAGGTAGCTGTCTCATGCTACGCAACCATAATCCGCCTGGACCTTTGTGTCTACACGCGCATGCATAATAGTAGCCGCCTGAGAATGATGTAAGACGGATAGAACAATGGAAATAACTATCTGTACACCGCCTCCCGCACATATGATTGACAGACGAATTGAAAAGTGTTTGCCACCGGAGGCAAAACGTACCCGGACGCGAGCACACATTCCTCTTTACACCGAAAACTTTGACTACTTTTTCTTCATTTCCAAGCTGTAATCAGCTTTGAAAAGTTTTGATGATTTAGAATAAACAAGTTTTGCGCGTACACATATACACTTGTGCATCTAACCAATCATTCCACCGCCTCTACTACTCTCTCTCTCTCTGCCTTCTTTCATTTGGTTGAGAAGAGAGAAAGTTTTTCCAAGAAATTCTGTCTCCCACTCGCATACACTTCGATACACTTTCGCTTAATCTTCTCCCTTAACGTTTCAATTCGCCCATATTCCTCTCGTTACTGGATTCCCGAATATAGGCAGAGAATAAACATTATAAACCTGAAAGATTTCCTACAATCCTTGACTATATTGTGTATTGACATCCGTTGTGACATTCATAGTCCATGATTTTGTATGAGTAGCCAGCGGTGTGTGTGTTATGTGTTTAACTCTGCCTCTTCAGCCTTTAGGCTACAATATCGTATGTAGATACACAGCACAGTCGCTCTTATTCACTGTGTTCAGATTTCTACTTTCTACATTATGCTAACCCTCGAAAAATTGTTTGAACCCCCTCAAATACGCAAATCTTTGGAAAATACAATACTTTAAATCCCTGTGATACTACAACCCCTGAACCCCCGCTATTTACGACCTTCTTCGAAATGCAGTACGAGGGGTCGTATGTATATGACCGGGTCTCCCAGCTTTCTCACAGCAGTTTCCGACTGAGGTCAAGCAATTTTTCCCTTGTTCTACTGTTCGAATACGTTGACCAAAGTTAGCTAGTTCTCTGAGGGGATACAATGCTCCAAAATGTCAGCCAGTATATTACAAACGGAAAGGTCAATTTTTCAATTTTGGGTCATTTTTCTCAGGGAAGGAATGAGATTTTGAGGTCGGGGTTTCAAAAAATGAAATTTACGAAAAATTTCTCAGGGGGCTTAAAGAGATCTCGGCTCTAGCTCTTAACGTTTATCTACTAGAAGTCAACGAAGGAAACATCGGGTCACATGCAGCACTTCGATGTTATATGTACATATATATTAACCCCTTCTACCCACCTGACGGGTAATCCCTGAAGGCAAGTGAAGAGTAATACGAGAATTTCAATTGGCCGCCAGCGTAAGAAGGTCGAGATGGCCTACATGACTTCCGGGAAAGATCAAATTAAATATAAATTAATTGAAAAATTGAAATAGATTGGATTTTTAATTCCCTCTGTCGCTTCATTTCATTTCCCTTGCCCATAGCGAGAGAGAGAGATAGAAAGGAAAGTGCAGGCAGGAGCAGTTTAACGGATTAATTCCTGGTGAGACTTGGTCCTCACACTGTGCAACGGGACCAGGACAGAATATAAAGAAAATTCCTTTCATACCGAATATGTGCAGGGTCATCTTCTTGCTTGATGGCTAGCTAAATATTGCGTCTGGATGAAATTGCCTTAAGTCAAGCACAGAAGCATTTGGGTTAGCAATAATCTGGAACAATATTACTCGTAACTTGGGTCATATCCCTTCAGTACGTGTCTGTGTGTGTTTCTTATTGCTGTAATATTTCTATGCGTAGTTCTTTTCGCTTTCCTTAAGCTTTCCCCATACAGATATCCCCAATGTTCATTTCCCAGAAAAACGGCCCAAAGGGATAGACTGACTGGGGTCTTCGCCACGGTCCCTGTCTTCTCTACGTAGATCTTAGATACAAACATAAATAAACTCATGCCTTCCAAATCCTCACCCTGCACTTATGTACAGACATATGCAGACACATTGTTCGCGGCTGTACACGCTTATTTCTATAAAGTCGAAAGTTCTCCTCGTATCACTCATTTAGCTCATCAGCCCTTTGTAAGGGCTGACTTTTTCGCCTCTTAAAGTTCTATTCTCTACTGATGTTCAGTGCTAATTATAGACATTGACCTCATTTTGTTCTCCTATAAATACTGCAGCCAATTGTCAGTCCAGTGCGGTCTTCTGTTGTGGCATAATCTACGCGTAAACTCTCTTCGTTTACCATTAACTTCCCACTATCAATTATTGATAAATAAACCTACTTATTATTATGATTGCCACCTACGCTACAGCCCTTAACCTACCACATTTATTTTATCGCCATCATCACAAGTACTACAAATCTCCCTGTCTGCCGTATCATTCCTCCCTCTTTGAATCACACAACATTAATCCACGACACACACACCCCAACATATACTAATTAACACACATAGATTAAGTATCTGTGTACTGTATGCACATTGTGTAGATGTATCTATATATTTGCAGATTATGCATACGTATCTTTGTGCAATTATTAGGCAATTTGCTGACCGACAACGTAACTATGGGATACGCAGAACGTGTAACATAAAACTGTTTACACTTTTTACGAATTTCACATTTTATGCATTACAAAAACAGTTTGCTAAGTTTTGAATTCCACGGCAATGACCGACGTCTGATCGCGCGCAAGTCCCATCGTAATCATAGCGCGTATGATCACTCCTGGCAACGTGAAATTTGTTTTTGTGAAAAGTGGGCGTGACCAACATAAAATATACACATACGTTTTACGCTACATGTTTTATGTTGTCACGGCAAACTGTCTTATATGTGTAGTATATGCGTATAATTGCAGAAATTACATGCGCCGAGATTGTATTTGCCATCCGCCTCGACAATAGTCACGTGAAAGTAAACGAGGTGACCAGAAAGTAAGACGATATGAAAATTCGCTGCTGGCAGGTAGAGGAGGCAACTGACGTCAACACCTTGATTTCCATTTGTTTCTCGATTATTTTTTCGCGTGTAAGCCTACAAAGATTGGTACAAGATTGTGTTTGAGGTTGCGAAACCTGTCATACGACTCTATAATTACAGTCTTCTCCACTCTTAATGCCTGTCTAAATACAACTTTTAACAGCGGATCTATATCCAGAGGAGTCTCTCTGTGTACGTATGGAAGATACTGCAGTTGGGTGCACAGGAAGTCGGATGTGGGCCAAGTACACAAAGTTCTCATTGCTCGAGTGCTCTCACTCTCTTTTAAATGTCTCCCACATCATTCCGTACTCGGTTTAGTCCGCGTTCTCTTTGTATGACTTCACTCTTCTATTTGGTCTTTTATTGCTAGAAAATGCGAGACGATTCCGAGGTATACCCCCCCCCCCCATTTACTTCCATAAGGTTGTCACCTTGACTACTCTCAAGCCTTCCGGTCCCATCAAATCTCCTTCAAACTTATACAAAGCTCATTTTCACCCTTTGATCGCGGACAAACAAAGGAAGAAGGACACATAGGGAAATGAGCAAGCTGCTGCGAGGGTTGCTCGAAGCCAAGAAAAGCCGCCTCAAATGGGATTTATTTCCCAGAAAGTAGCGAGTAATGGGAAAGTAAATGGATGTTAAAGGGAAAGCTTCTTCCAATCAAAACGCCAGCTCATCTTTGTTTGTATTATCTGAGGAAATTGGGGGGGGGGGGCGAAGAGCAACGACAATACAGGAGTTTAATTGGATATTTACATTACTGCGTGAGCAAGCACTCTATGATTTTCAGAGAAGTATTGTTATTATTACTATGAGATATTTGCTGAGAATGAGAGAAATTAGATTGCTTCTCCCTCAAAATGACATGGAGAAACGAGCAATGATCGGTGGTGAAGTGAGCATTTTAGGTAACTGGATTCTATATCAAATTTATAGGGTACAAAATAACGCTCAGCGAAGGAGTAATTAGTTACAATAATTCTGGAGAAAAATGCATTGAAACAGATGGCTTTAGGACTCATTCGGGAGCAAGTAGCTTTTAAATTGACAACAGCAATAGGAAAATCATTACTATGGACCAAAGCATTAAATATCTTTGAAAATAATAAAGTTAACAACTATCAATTTTCACTCACTCTCCCTCTCCCCTAAAATATACTTGAATTTTCCGCTAGAAAAAGCATGGAATCTAGAGGAATCTTGCTGAAAATGGAGCTAGAAGAAGAGAAAGACGTGGAAGATAGTTGAACTGAACGACTATTGTCCTTGCCCTAATCCAATTTAGTTGCGGTGAAAGCATTTTCTTTAAAAATTATTTGGTCCATTGTGAGGAGGATGATAGAATGGCCTTTCTCGGGAACCCATTGAATCCAGACTGTTGTCAAATGTCATTTTCATCTCATTCAAATCTCATTACTTTCACCATCATCTTGATCAGAAGCGGAACGTAATCCGAGTCTTGTCCCTCTCTCTTCTCTCAACCCACATCCCATGTCTCTAGTCCCTCTGACTAAATTAGCAAATTAGCTTTGTTGTTTTCCTACACTCGAGAGTGCAGAGTGAAAAGGAAGTCTCATTACTTTCTCCTTCATGATCCCATTGCTTTCTTTGTATTCTACACGCATATTGCAACTTGCAACATGCTAACAATTTACACAGTTGTCATTCAATTGTGAGGGAGGCCACAAAGTCGTAGCAAATGAGCACTTTAAATCAATCATCCAGCTGGAGTGACTCAATTATATGACATGTGGGACAACATGGAAGGGTCATAATGAGTCAGAGGAAGCTTAAGTTGGTCCAACTTGTCACCTCGGCATGTAGTGGGATGACAGCGAGGCTGTCCGTATCAATTAAGCCACGTCAAGAAACTACCGTCTCTAGCGACAGCTTGTTAAACTACATCCCATTGCTAATTCCTCCTGACGTTTACAATCGTCCAGCTTGATTATTAATGAAGGGACATTCAATGGCCGCGTATGCGGGAGCCACGATGGTAGAAGGCTTGTCAACTTGACAATCGACTCCTGTCACATTCCCGTCTACAATTTGACTAATAAGCTAAATGGTCACTCCAACTGTTCATTCATGCAAGTAACGTTCGGAACTTGATTCAGATGTCAATTCCATTTGCCTGCTGGGTATATTAAATTAAAATTGAGGACAAAAAATAGACGAGTAAATTAACATTTATTTTATTGGTCTCTTTCGCACACACTGGAGTGCTCACGATGCCTGCAAATTTTAAAATAACTAATGAAATATGGTTGAGGTTGGGTATATTATTAATTCTGACGGCTTTTCCCGTTACATCACGAGGAAACGACGGGGCTCTTGTAGCCACAATGTGGACAAAGACGCACGACACTCCATTTCTCTCGCCCGCCTACTTCTGTGGCAAAGATGACTGGAGCCTCTTTGACTCGGTTTGTATATAAATGAGACCGAGGTGACGGTTGCATGGTTGTTACTTTCCTTCGTGCAATGCCATACAACTCGCTTCTCTGTAATGCAGGAGGTCAATGTGGGTGGTTTTCGGAAAATCAAATTGGAATTTGAACGGCCTCGTTCTTATTTATTCCGACTGCGTTGACTGGAAGTATTTATTACGCTGTTCTGTCATACAGCAAGGTTACCCACAGTACAATGTCTGTGACGACCTTGTGTGGACATATTTGTGTACATGTACAAGAGTATGTGCTCTGCTTAATGTGATAAATTGTGAGGGGCGGCGTGTGATAGAAAATTAAAGCGTTTTAATTTCCCTCCATGTCTAGTACATCATTGGTTGGCTACCTCTTGATGAGCTCGTAATCAAAGGATGTCTGCATGATTTGCTGCGCATTAAACTCCCATAAATTTCCCTATCCTATCACGTAAATCAGGGACAGCCCTTGTGTCTTTTATTCCCGCATCTGTGACCGGGAGGCGTAACGAATTCAAATCAGCCCCAAGAGTCTATCAGTATGTAGGCAGACACACAAGGCCGTTTAATGACATTAGCTACACAGAGGCCAACAGAAACTAACACGACTGGGAAAATTCGCTCCTATACGACTCCTCTGGTCATTTCAAATTGAATTTGAGCCTTAAAGTAGGCTACAGTCATGTCCAAAACCGGCTTGACAATAAATAATGAACTTTCTTTTCAGCTCTCCTCACTTTCTCCTCGTGATTTTTCTGCGTCCGTTAGGACCACCTCTCCCTGTCCCCATGCTAGTCACATGTATCCATGTGTGACTGATCCCAAAGTAAAGTTTATCGGCCTAAGGATTAAGCTGGAAATGTCATGGGTCCTTCATAACGTCTCCAACTATAACGTCCTGTCAAGGATTTATCCTCAAATATAGATTATTCTCGTGTGGCTATGTAAGCGTATATTCGAACTATAGTGGGTTTAGAAATTCCTTATGCTTTCCTTCTCCCTCTCTATGTTACTTTCTTGCTGTTGCAAGAGACTCAATTTCACTCAGGGACGACGCAGAAAAGAAAAGTAACTTTCTGTGAGCAGGATCGGTGGATCAATAGAGGATTTTAGAGGCTGGTCAGAGCATAACGAGTGCACCTCAAGTAGGCCATTTCATCCTGTGTGAGAGGAAGCGGGGGAAAGTTATGCAGGCAGCAAGAAAGATGAATGGTGGAGAAAGAAAGAGTGTGTAGGTATGTGTGTTAGTTTTACGTGCGTCTTGCCCTCATGCCTGAGAGGTTGACCGGGGATGGCAAAAGTTGATGGTTTGGTAGTGGAAGAGGATGAAGGAGAAAAACTGTAGCACGTCCTGTGATAAGTTCAAGAATAAATAAAGAGAGAAATCAGTGGAGAGAAAAGAAAGAACACTTTGGCCGCAGGACTCAATGAATTTGTAACAAATAGGAAGGAATCTTGTTCGCGACTCCTGGCGAGAGCCACGCAATCCTACACGACGGAGAAGTGTGGAGAAGTGAGAGATGACGTGGAAAAATCTCTGCCATCCTCAAGTCTGGAATTGCCTCCGCTCTTCCTTCCTTCCACTATTCACCAGAATAAATTGACATGATCATCACGTTGGGACAAGGAATATACAAAATTATATCCGGAATTTCGACCGCCTCTCCAGACAGCTGGAATATGTAGTTCGATTTGACTCCATTTGACTTCCATGCTTGACCCTATCTTCCGCGGTCCAAAGAGCACGAGAGAAATTCAGTGAACCGTCGGATCTTTGCCACTGACAATACCAGCCAGCCAACTTGTACCACAGGCAGCAGCAGTAATAATAATAACGGAATCTGTAGCCTTGTGTTTTTGTCATCAGTAGGAAAATGATAGGTTGAGCAACAAGACTTCCCCTGGAAATTCTCAACCGTTTGTCCAGTCATGCACATGACGACGAGAGATGAATTTAGTAGCCAATCATGAGCAGGTGGAGTGAAGTTATTCAGCTGGACGCCGGTAAGTTTTCCATGAAACGAGACTTTAGGAATAAAGATGCAGAAGGAAGGGTCTCAGCCTCTTGAGACTGTTGCCGGCTGCTGAATGTATTCAAATATTTATTCAGTGGGACGAGATGGCGGACAGGGGAAAAATTGTTCATGTCAAGACATAAGGACGAGGCACGGAGAGGCGATAAACTATTGAAATCACCTTTGGGCCACATTGTCACATCCCTCTACGGTTTCTTAACTTACAGAGTAGTTCACATGTGTAACACGTCTAGCAAAGGGTATGGAAATGTTTGATTAACACTGCCGCTTCGTCTTCAGTCCTTGGACACATAAGGTCGACATTTCAATGTACAATGATACAATCTCACATGTACAAAACCTCTCAATGAAATCGCGATCTTCCTGCTGTCAAACGGTTTAGTATTTATCTGTGACAATTAATAGCAATTCAATCTCCATGACCATTACGTACGAAATTTCTTCAATACAATTCTCTAATCCACGGGCAACTATCCAGTCTACGTAAGTCTCACTCACAGCAATTGCATTCAAGGAAATGTGTCGGAGAAAGTCACCTTTGGCACTAAGAATATGTTCTGATGGCCATGACCAAGACCGGACGGTGGGTATGGATTGGGTGTGTGACGGCTCTCCCAGCCATTTAACCCGTCAGAGGAATGAGCTCGGTGAGCTGTGAAAAATCTCGAGCAAGACAGCGTGATACTTTGACTCACTACATATTCCCAATGTGATGAGAATATAGAGGCCGATGCTCTTCAGACCATCCAAGGTTACATGCTTGTGTTTGTGCGTGTGGAATTTTTGCAAAGTTTGCTGTGAGGGAAACCCAGGAGTATGGTGGGTGATAGGAGAGTAGAGGATGCTAGTACCATGAGGAAATCTTTTAGCAGTTCTACCACACTTTCTCTCCGTCTTTTCTCTCACAGCCGAACTTGACTCGCTTGAGGCTACTCCATTCCTTTGAGTCATTCCAGTATTCCATCTGTTTTAACCCCGCATTACATTATCTGTTGGGGCGGAAGTACTTGCGGGCACTTGGTGGCAAGTGAGAGCAGACAGTAATGCCTCAGTATACATGAGTCTGTCAACGTGAATTCTTTGGAGGAGCTCCTTCACTGGCCCTGAAATCCTAGGGGATCTGTAAGGTGTGTGTCCTTCTGCTCGTGTGGTTATAATATGTGCTTGTGCATGTCAGATTGGCAGACTGTGGAGGTTTGCATGTCCTCACGTGTAGATTAGTCAGAGAAGACTTATGTATAATGAAGATTGAATTTTAAATTTTATGACCTATTGCCAAGGTCAAGTTTTATGACCTTCTTACCGATGAAAATCGGTACCTGCCTGAGTCACATGCTCTACACGGAAAAAATGATAAAGAAAGCATGTTATTGTTGCAACAGATGAACGAAATAGGAGAATATGCAGTTGGAGGGAGAGAGAGCGAGAGGTAAATTACATCAATTCAATTCTCATCTTGTGTCATTCTGTATTCAGGGGAGACCAATGGGGAGCCAGAAATGAAATGAAATTCCTTATTTCCTTTCTCTCCTTTTATGTCTACAGGAGGAGGAACATGTTCAGTTTCTCTATTATTTTCATGAGGAGCCAGAAGGACGATAAAGCGAGGAAGCTATCCATCCTTTGCTTCCTCCTCCATGTTCTCCTTTACGTGAATTTCTTAGGCCGCTCTCTCAATCTCAAGGACAATAATAATATCAATAATTCCAATTTTTATTAGCCCCTCCACACGAGCCGTGCTACCTCGAGTACTTGTTGCAAGATCCTATGACTCAAATATCAAAATGTATTTATTTATTCTTCTCTGGTAGTCAGGAAATTTTACTCAGATTGAGTGAAAAAACCATTGCAATCTTTTTGTGTCTGGATATCAAGCTCACAAGTTAGAGGAAACCCTCTACTGATTCAGTTCAAAATTGCATTTCCTAGGGGCACGAATTTATCGCTCAGACACAAGGCAGAGATGAACGGTATTAATTCACCAATGATAGAAGTTAGAGTTGATTGTAAATCAGGAAAGCTTCGCGGCCTACGGCTGTGCTACGCGTCGACAGAAACTTGTGGAGGCACATACGCACATACAAATCACTGCGGTCACTTTGTGTCTTCGAAAACTCGTGTTGTTGTGCCCATCCAGCGATTTCCGCCCCTTAGTGATGCTCCATAATCACATGTTAATTGCTCAGCATTTTAATGTGGAGTGCCATACGGTGCAGCATGTTTGAATCTATTAACATCACAACTACAACAGCCATTAAATTGTTGATATTTTCCTCGACCCTCCGTTTGTTAAGGGAAACTCTACATTTCTCTCGACCTTTCCTCGTCCTTTTTGTAAATACTTGAGGATTTCGCTGAAATTTTCTGAAGGTTCCATAGTGTAGAATCCACATCCCTTGTAATAGCTTGTACTTTTAGGCGAAGTAATTCTTGTGTATGAATGCAATAACACATGTGATCAGATGGTCACTTTTCGAGGAATATTCCGAAAGATATCCTTGCGTTTAAAATTTTCTAATTGGTTCTTGGTCAATGATCATTTGTTGTCTTCCCAGGGGTCGAACGAAGTATTAAAACTATTGCTATGCTGTGGAATCCACATGTGTAGCTTTTTTGTTGACAAAAGGGGGTCAACTTGTACACACCCTACCCCTAACTTCTCTTAGTATCATGACAAGGGCAAATAAAAACAAGATATTCGAGCTCCTTCCACTACATTCTTTCCGAGCGGATGTCTATACAACTTTCCTGACTACGTTTGCTGATACTCGAAGAAGAAAGACCTGATTTACAACACGACGACAGAAGAGACATAGAGCTAGCTTATAAGGGGCTTTGTGGGGTGTGAAATTGAGCTTGTTAATCGTATCCCTGCCTTCCCTTGTTGTTCCAGTTGATTGGACTAGCTTAAACAAGGATCAAGGTAGGCAACCAATGACCTAGTTGCAAATGTATGGTAATTAATTTGACGAGACATTTGAGGTGGTGGAAGTGGATGTTAGGGAAAGCTAAGGGGAAAGGAGGGACAAATGGATCCCATTTGACTGAGTAATGGCTCCGTTAAGAGGGTATATGTATATGGACGTTTCCGAAGGAGCTTTCTCTACCATTTCTTACTTGAGCTTGCCCCATGAGCATGTACGAATAAAGCATATCTCGCCCATCTTCCACGTTCCTATTCTATAAAATAGAAAGCTTCACAAAAGCAGAGTCCACTGATCACAAGAGTGGACGAAAAGATGCATGCAAACTCAAGATTGAGGCGCAGGGCAATAGTTGGAGGCTTCTGAAAGGGCGAGCACGTGGACCTTAACACAACTTGAGAGGAGTTACAACGGAAGGGAAAATATTTAGACGAGGACAGCGTGTGTAATGAATTGGAGAAAATCAAGGAAATCACTCACATCCTCACATGCTATGTATGATGAACCAATACACATGACACTGTACAATGGGATCCTCTTGTATGAAAATACGTTTTCTTTCATTTAGAGCGTGTGAGAGAGAGGGAAAGTGTGAGTAAGATGAGAGAGACATTGTGAACGTTGAAAGGAAACAGGAGTGCTGAGTGACTTATGCCATGTCTTTTGCACCCTTTCATCTCCCTCCTTCCATTCTTCTGTTGTGGCTATGAAAGCTACCTTGTCATATGTCAGCAGAAATAGATGGAAGAATTATTCATTCTCCTTTTCTGCTACTCACATTTCTTAAATATTTTCGATCATATTTTCTACCCCATTTCCTCCGCCGCATAATAATCTCGGTGACATCATCCTTGGTCAATCTGAAGTCAGTACTCACTCAGTACTACCAGTTGCCGACATCAAAACCTTTGTCCCCCCCCGTCTCTTTATCATTTACTCATACAATACGACGACATGAAATCAATCCATAATGCTGACTAGAACGATGGTAACACTCCTTCTACAAACCTTTCAGCCCACGTCCCTTTTCACATCTTTGCACTTGACATTTATTTTCCTCTTCTCGGTCACCAGCTAACTCAACCGTGGAACAGCAGTGAATAGTAAAAAGAACTGAAGCAGTGAACATGGTGAAGCGAAGCATAAAACGGCATAGAACAGTGGGAAAATTCATCCGTATTCTGTGACTGTTTGAGCGGTACATTGCGGGAGGCAATGTGGGTGCATTAAGTAAGAGAGTAGGGTAGACGTAATTCTATTTTAGGGTCAGGTCACATCCATCCACTTTCACATATTGAGACACAAAGGACTTAACAACCTAAGCCTCCGAATAAATTGCTTCCTACAATTATTATTCTACCGTACACGTTCTTCGGGGCTTCATCAGCTTGTACTGTGGATAACTTCACTGTGAATTTACTTCATACTCCTGAGCCGGTCTAGGACCTATGCTTTAACATGAGGAAATTTACATGTGTATCTTGTTCATGCGTATGTGAAGAAAGAAGCACTTTCATCGGTCCTACTACAAAATGAAAAGGGACTGGATGGACGCTAACTGCCTTAGTTGCCTGGCTAATTCAGCTGAATAATTGGGAATGGAAACAGTGCTTTGTGCCGGTTGACAGCTTGTGACTTTTTGCCTAAGTACCAACAAGAGTTCTTCGTATTGGTTCAAGTCCAACTCTTCGGCCTTCCTGTGGTTTTCTCTATGAGTGACCAATGAGTTCAGCTGAAAAACGTTGAAAGACTCAGAGCGAGCGCGAAAAGGCGACAGATGGGAGCTTTCAGAGAGTTTCAGCTGTGAGTAACTGCAGTCATCCATGAAAACCTCAATTTCCAATAACATTTTTATTTTTCTCTTGTAAAGCTTATTTCTCTATTTATTCACTCAAGCTAATACCGTATGCTTTTTCTGCTGATACGTATAGAGTAATAATTCATTTGGGTCGGTGGAGCGGATTTGAAATCCGCGTGTAACTTCGTACTGGGTTTCGAATGTGTGGTTTCCCATGTGCGCCTGTGGTGTGCCGTACAGCAGGGCAAGGCTTATAGAAGAATTCTTCTATAAGTCTTGGTTACCGGGGTGCGTTTCTGTGAGCTTGTGGGCTCGAAGTATTTGAAGAACTGTTTATGCGTAACTTTTTAAGTTGACCGCTTGAGAACGATTTGATTATATTGTCCACATCCACGAGATTAATTAAATCCGTGAATACGTCGTTGTGTTATTTTGGCCTCCAAGTTTAATTGCAAAGTTCCCTTCTCTTAATCACGTCCTTTTTTGTTTAACAAATAAGACATTACGTGTCTTTATAAATCGCTTCCCTTTTTGTCACAATATGAAGAAACTTTTTAATTCCAGCTCCTCTCTTGCTCTCTTTCTTATGATCTCACGAGCGCCATGAAAGTACAATTTTCCTATTCACAAGATAACGACGAGAGAGATAAGAAAAACTTGCGAGACTGGAAGGGGCGTGGGAGATGGTAAGAGCAGCCCATTTAGCGGAATAAAATAACAAGTTATAGCAGTACGTGTGTGGGTGTAGCCCTGTAGGTATTCAAAATCCCAAAGACATGGGCAAATATATCTCAAATTGTCCAAAGCAGCACACACACAAACGCACGCACGCACTGAACATGCAGAAGAGCACAATTTGTGACAACTCTACTGTGAGCTGAATGCTTGATTAACTTCGGCTCGTAGCCAGAAATTGACGGAGATGAGAATCAAGCTCGCATGATGGGATGAAAGTGAAGGGAATTAACAGCCAAGGCTGATCACTGCAAAACATCTTCCTCACCTCATTACAATCTTCATTATCATTATAATGGTGTGATTGCATAATCTCCTCTCGTTAGACATCCAGGATACAGCAGGGTTTCTTATGTACAATACAGTCAGGCTCTTCTCTTTTAGCTCTATCGTGATGGCTAATAGACAGGAAATTAGCTTCCCTACTGACAGGAAGTGCGCATATAATGTGCGTGTTTTTTTCTTTTTTCTGTAATGTACTACTCATGTACACGTTAGATTCGTGACAGGATCAAGAGCGTAGGATATTAAACATAACGGAAAGCGAGAAAGAGGGAGATAGAGATAGGCAATGAAGATCTTCCCTGTGAGTTTCGAACTGGCTGGCTGCATGCAAAAAACTTGTCTTCAGTCTTCTATCTACTTCTACTTGTTCATATGGCATGTTTTTCCAATTGCCGCTCTCTGCTTGCTTAAGGAGAAGAGTTGCGGAAAGAACACTATTACATAAGGATGGGTGCGCGATAGGAGAGTAGTCGGCTAGAGTGAACCGGAAGCTCGTTTAGTATCGACCAGGAGTTTATCGGACGGCAATAATATGTGAAACTACGAGCCAAAACCTCGAAATAGCTTAAAGTGCCAAGTAGTGAGGCTATTTGCATGTTATGCACGTTGACATGTGTTTGCGTTAATGTATACATGTAAATTTGTGTGTCTGTTTGCCCGTGTCTATGTCTGTATGTCGTGGCTGGTTATTGACCTTGAGAATTAAATGCCGGAGACAAGTTTCGTAAATAAAAGCTGAGGCAGGGTATATCTCCCGGGCTCCGTACGGAGCTGGATAGCGGAAGAGTATTTAAAAATTCAAAGAGGGTTGAAGTAGCGATTTGCGTTGGTAATTTCCATAGATTAAAGTTAATTTCAACCAGGCGAGTAGTTCAATAAGGAATACAGGTAGTAAGGAAGTGCGAGTGAGCGTCAGGCAACCTTGTAGAAACTATGAGATTGAACGTGTGTGCATGTATTTGAAGGAAAAGTTTTCAAGTACTTTGTTAATTTTCCAATTTGACTACGTAATTACCGTCGGGCATTCGAGTTGTCTTCCTTTCCTCACTTTCTATCCCTCCCACTTGCTCCACTTCTCCTCTCTTTCTTTAGCCATAAAACAAAGTCATCATACGCTTCATACACACACACACTCACACACACACTCACACACACGTACACATTCACACACACACGTACACATTCACACACTCTTACCTCCTTGTCATATCCCTCTACGACTCTGAAAGACTCGCCTGAGGTGCATAACCTTTATGTAACCAGCAATTTAACGTATGTATGACCTAGACAATTGCACAAGCTGAGACGGAGGGGGAATAATAGGACGGGGGACAAAAGATGTGCTGGTACTTGCCGTGAACTAACGAGTTTCTAAAGTGGACGAACTGTCTATTCTGAGTGTTGTTGTCCTTGTTGTAAATGAGCCTAGTGGATGGATTATTGACAAAGTGTGAATAGCGGACATGATGATAATAGAGCCAGGGAAGAGATTACTCACTCATGTGTGGTCCGGATTTGTCTCCCAGCATTTGTGTGCGTGTGTGTGTACAAAGTTTGTGGGAATAGAAAGACACGGGAGTGGATGCAGAGATGTATTCATATTTAAGCTCGCCGAGAGAGAGGAGAGAGACGCAGGTTAGGATGGAGGGAAGCTCCACACGGCGACAGTTTAATTTCACAGATACATTTCAGGCTTCTAATCGTTACGAGCTCTCTCCCCACCAAGTTGTCAGCAAGTAGTTGTCCGCCGTGCTAAATTCCCTTTACTTTCTCTCCCGTCTTCACTAACTTTCTTCCATTCTCGCTCTCACTCTCTCTTACTCACTTGGACCGTCCTTATCGCCTCAATCCCGAAAGCAAACATTCATTCATAAAGCCTGATTACACCTTCTACTCTCTCACACACTTTCTCTATTCCCTCCCGTCTCTATCTCTATCATGATGATGAGAAAGGATGTGCTTCGTTTTATTCATTCCCGTGGTCGTCTCTACGTCCGCCAGTAGATGAGCTTGCAGAAAGAGAGTGAGCTAGAAAGCATCAAGACAAATTTCTAGCTGTTGCCGCGTTTAAGTCTACACTTTGCTTGATTATATACTTGCCTTTATATTCTCTCGTTGCCTGCCTCACTGTCTATGTGATTATGGGAAGGAGGGAATGAGTCGGATTTAGTGACGAGGACATTGCCTGCATACATTTATGTCATCCAACTTCTTTAGTGTTGAATAACAAGGATACGGGAGAGAGAGTTAGAAAAAAGATGGGAAAGAGAGAAGGTATCATAGGGGATTTAATTCATGCTCATTATTTTACTCGGCCGTCTCCTGTTTCTCCCTCCAGCACTGACTGAGACTGTCCTTTGAAATCAATGATGTTGATAGAAAGTGGTGAAAGTAGGGGGAAAAATGTAATCATTTTTAGCTCCTTATTTTCCCGGGCATTACATCATTAGCTTGATCATGTGTGACTAGGGCCAAGTGGGTCGGTTCCCACCCAGACGTCTGCCCACCTGAGTAAGCCAGAGTGAGAGTGGGAGTGAAAATTAATTAGTGATTTGAGTTTTGAAATCGCAAGAGGACGAAGTAAGATTGGGTTTGCTGTGAAAGTTTATTGAATGAGTGAGAGAGTTGTTTGTGTGTGCATATATTTCCCCAACTCTTTTATTATCACTAAAGAAAGCAAGGTATGTGTTCATATATGAGTGGAAAATGATGGGAATAGCGAAGAGATTACGATGGAGGAGTGGCGAAACGGGGGAAACAGTGGAGGCCAAACAAATCTGTATTTTTCCACTAAGTCACTTAATTTGCGTAAGTGGTTTTTCTCTTCTCCCCAAATAACAATGTTAAATGGGAGCGGAATCGGGCGAGAAATAACTGTGAAGCGAGTAATGAGAGAGTGTCAAAGCTTTTCTAGTGTCTTTTTCCTCTCTGCCGCTTTCTTCCGCTCTTTCTCTCTACATCGTTCCATCCTCCTGCTATTCCCGGATATACAATGGCCAAAATTTTACAAGACTTCTGTCATGATGAGTACGCACACATTCAAATGGTCGCAGTGAGTTTTGTATTCCTTTGTTGCGTTTCTTTATGTAATAAAGTCCAAGTGGTAATATTAGTGAGGTTAAAAAATATGCCGTTTTGTGTATGTGTGTGTTCGTCGGAAGAAGAAGCTCCACATGCATGGGATTTCCTTCAAAAGACAATGGGCCATAGCATTTAGTAGGCCAAGACTATATGTTGTCTGTTATTACTATTGCTTGCTAGCTTCTCTCTCCTTCGCCGTTTTACACCACTGTGCACAGTAAGACTGGAGTTTATCGAGCGTGAATCCCTTCAGTAGCACTATGTAGTCATTAAATGCAGTCTGCCACACCGTCTGCCACTTGCTTTCACTCCTTTCCCACAGTTTTCTTTGTCTCACAGTCTTCCCAATCTCCGCACCTACTTTCTTCAACTTTTTCACACATAGACAAAGCTTTACTCAAATGCAGACCATTGTTTAAGGACTGGGAGATCCTGCTCGTGGCGAAACTTGGTCCATTCCCCATAGACTCATACCGCAGAGTAACTGGGATTGTGGAGGGAAAACAGATTCAACATAAAAGCAGGTAGCTGCAATTGTCTGTAGAATCGAAGTGGAATCTGATGGACGGGAGTATTGGGACTCTTAAAGTGCGACATGTGCATTTCCGTCTCGCTGAATAACATGCCTCTTTGGTGATGTCAAGTCCTTGGGACTTGAGGAATTGATAGTTCTCTGGACTCCACTTGGTTTACTTTCTGAATTCGTACTTGAATAATTTTGTGAGCAAATTAAGAATTTATTGCGCTCTTTTTTCCACTGAGAATATTTGGTGAAATTCGTGCGATATGAAATTTCTTTCCCTCAAATTCCCTTTTTAACATGCTGGTGTTGAAAAGGGGAGCATATGAGAAGCTGGAAGAATAGAAAATTTGGAGTCCCATCCGTCCTTTGTAACTCGTCACCAAGTTGATTCAGTACGAAGACGTACGTATTGAAAAGTCTCTGTACCCTCCTATAACCACACTCTCTTTTTGTAACTGAAACTCCTTGCATCATCATTTTCTTAGAAATTTCAATTCAACGTTGCCGCAATGTTAGTTGGAAATAAATCGTGCGTGTGCGTATAAGTGTGTGACTTTTTGGTGAAGACAACGGATAGACATTTCCGCTTCCTTCCATTCCCTAGCTTTCTCTCTGGCCTTGAGTAAATAATGTCAGAAGTGTCGTACTACAATCGTACATACCGTCATTTAAAGGAATGATTGCAGTAGCATGTGCACATCTGTGTGTATTTGTGGCGCGAAGAGTAAACAGACATTTTGTAAGCTATATTCCCAGTGAATATACTATACGTATTTAAGCGTGACCCCTTCTTCTTTCTTCTCGCTCTTTCACAAAACACACAAGTCACAAAGACACATGAAAGACTTAGACACGCCTACAGTGCACATAATGCACATACATCCTTGACCCTCCACACATGTCATCATCTATTAGGCTTGGGCGACGGAATGAATCCATTACAAAACTACCTGTAACATCTGGCCCTAACGTCTCTCATTTGTTCGTACATAACAAGAGACATGGGATTGCGTTGTCATTGGCGAAGGTGATGGAAGTTCATACGACGACAGACAAAGGAATTAAGAGAGGTGAAAGGAAGATGCTGTGTAATTCCACCATATAAGTCTCCAAGAGGAGGGAGAGACAATATTTTCCATCAAATTGGAGCCCCATTTCCCATCAATTTTATCTCCCTCACTTCCTTTGCTCCTCCAACTGCTTTTCCTCTGTGCCTGTCCTGCCATCCCGTAGGGCTTAATTGAGAGTATCTCAGCTTTTAATCATTGTCACAGCTACATCTTGACGGTGACGAACATACTTGCTTACTCTCTCGCTGCACGTGTAGCTCGTGTGCATAATGTCAATTGAATCTGATCCAGTTAGCAATTTAATCTCATCTGATCTAGGGCGTGAAGCTTATTTGTGTAGCAATTTGCGCGTGTTATTAGGTAAGCTGATAAATTTTTCACGGCTCAGGAGGAATAAAGATTGGTGACAGGTGGGTAAGGACGTTCTGATGCCAAGGTCGTGTATGCGTGAAGTTCATGGAAATGTCCGTGCGGCGGTTATTTGAACAAGTCAACCAATGGTTCTATCGTCTGCTGAATGGGGTTTCGTGAATTTTCTCTACTGTAAATGCATGCTTTTCCGTAAGACTCACAGGCTGCTACTATTAGATTATTTCTACTGATAACAGCCGCCAGCAGCCTTGACTTGGCCCTAGGGATCTCAATGTGTATCTACGTGGGAGTAATAATAACACAAACATACTACATGTGCAAGGTTTTGTTTATTTGTTGGGTATCCTATTATTATTGTATGCTTTGCTCGGGTGCAATTAGACATTTGATACGGGTTTTTTTTTGGGGTCAGACCAAGAGGAATGAGAGCTAGTTTGGGCCAATTGACTTGATTGAAACATCCGTTCTGGCTCTCTCCATGGTTTGCTCTCTCTCCTTTCCATCTCTCTACCTTTTAGCAACACTTCCTCTCTATCGTCTCCCTCCCCCTTTCTCTTTCCCATTAAATACTCGTCCATTTTTTTAAGCTAAAAATACATCCTCATGTGGTCCTTTCTCTCTTACATGCATCTGCATGTTGATAACATATGTCTACATGTTCCCAATTTTACCTTTCATATTAACAGTTACATTGTGGCTTCCCTTTGACTTTTCACCTCCGTGGAAATGAGATGTAGGGGTGGATAAATAGAGAGAGAGCCCTATGTTTATTGTAATACTTGCTGCTACTCAGAGAAACACATTACAAGTTCAGAAGCTAGGCTGTAGAAATATGGAGTTGCTAGCATTAACGATTCCGGATCAAAGGTTAGTCTGTTTATTTCCAATTTCAGCACTTGATGTGTGTTAACACATAGAGGGGGACTGAATGAAAAATAGAAGCTCATTAGAGCTGTGGGATCTGTGTGTTTTTCCTTCCTGTTTTCCCATTGTCCATTGTTTTTCAGCCCAGATGATGGATGAGACGTGAGTGCGTCTGAAGGGTTGTATTCAAGGTGATCTATTCTTTCGTGTTTTGCCATTATGCCACCTCATGGATCAGACTGTCAGGGTTTTTTGTATTTATATTTGGGTATAAATGTCGTTCTTTTAGCTATGTTTAACTTTTCTTTGGATTTGGATGCATTAAGTTGTATTACTGACCCTGTATGTCAGATGTGATTTGCTGTTACTCACATGAAGCCCTCTGACAATGAGTGGAATTTTCCGGCTGAACTGAAGTCGAATGGGGGGATGAGTGAAAGGAAGTGCTGGTCGTTACGCCTATTTGTGCATTGTAGCCCATTTAGGAGAGAATAACATAAAGACAACTTTGTTGTTGTCTTAGTTCTGTGGCCTTTAGCCTTTATCAAGCGAAGGGGAAAGCGGAGACACCCTATCCCTTATGTGTACTATAATTTGGTCCTCCCAAACAGTATAGTATGTACACAGGATCTTCCCTCGGGTCAAATGGCTCCTGGCTATGATAAAGATTTAGGATGAGCTGGAGAAATTGTTTGATAGAAAAAGGCACCACACGGTCACTGTGTATGGTGTATACATATTATAGCTGTGGGTGTGTGTCAGAGAGAGAAATTGATTTGAATAGCAATATGGTGGGAGGCGAAGAGGTTGAATAAATCTCTTTTATAAAAATGAAACAAGTTTGTTGACTATGATTTCCTACTGTGAAAAGCCTCACATCCTTTCTTTCATCCTGTTCCGCTTTCCTTCCCATACTTTGTTATAAATCTTGGTTTTATCTCGTCACCAGTCTGGGCTCTCCTTAAGTGAAAGCTCTCTTTCCCTCGGTCTCTCTATCTTCTCTTAAATGCACCCACACGCTCGCACACATACATTCAAATCCCTTTTTAATTGATTGCATTCAACTGAGGGAACAAGTGAGCCTCATAAAATGAAAAGATAAGGAGAAAAGAGTCTAAGGACCCATTATGTTTAACAGTAATAACGGAGGAGGGGACTTTATTGGCCTATGAATCAAAATTAAGCAATTGTTACTCAATGAAATGTTGAGCATTTCCTCCACAATCCAATAACAACATGTTCCTGAACAACTTCTCGGACGACACTGTGTAATCATAAATAATATGAGCTTTGCGTGTGTGTGGCAGTGGCTTTCCCTTTTGATAATTCAAAACCATTCTTCAGCGCCAGCCCGCTTACGCTAACATGCCGCTGCGCTGGTCACTGTGCTAATGTGTACAATAGAAAAGCCTTTGAATAGTTGGCTATTGCCACTACTGCTGCAATTTTTTGTTGTTATCACTGCTGGAGGTGTTACTACAACGACAGGGTTCAGTTCAAACGTACAAAGTGAACATCCTCACTCACGACGTAGCTGCAGTGCAGACATTTGCAGTTGTTAAGTACGTTTCCTTATCTCCCTTCATAATCCTATCTTCGTGGAAATGATGTGAATCGATAAGCCATTGATCATCGTCTGTACACTAAGGTTCTTTCCCACTGGCCACCTGGGTGGACAAGAGAGTCTGCTTAGAAGGACACAAGAAACTCCTTTCCAAGAACACCGTATCAGGTTAGAGAAAAGATTAAAATTTGTCAGCTCGGTCGGGTAAGCCTGAGAAATGAGACGTTGATTTGCTTTTCTAACACGTCCCGGGGCAAAAAAAGGCTTCGAAATAGTAAATTAGTCAAGCCACGTGGAATGTGTTGGCAACGAAAGAAATGGTATGGGCCCTACAATTGATTCCCCAGTCAGATTTCTTCCAGGCGAAACGATGGTGGCGGGGAGACAGTAGAGAGAAATGGATGAGACTGTCGGCAGTAAGCCATATCAAATTGATATGTATCCTCCGGTGTAGAAGATAGGACGGCGGAAATATGCGTAAGATTACTTGAAAATAAAACCGAGGGCTATAGTAAGGCATAAAGTTGATCATGAGGCGAGATATGAAGGGGTTCGCACAGAAAGAACGGGACAAGGTAAAGGATTTACGTGCAAATAGCTGATACTTGGATGACTCACCTCGACTGAACTGATTGTGGTTCTTGATCACTCGCTCGGCATTCTTGCGGGCTATATAGAACCATTCGGAGGTATTTGAGAGATATTTATACTCCACTGCAAGGTCCTTGACCAAGATATTCCCCTCCGGCAGACGATAGGCAAAGGGACAGAAAAGCGTGTAATTTTTGTACTGGAGTTTATCGTAGCAGTTGCCAGCTGCAAAAATGTCATCGTCAAACTCGACCATGGAGAAGAGGCTTGCATGGAGGAGATACTCCGAGTCCAGCACTCCCGCCGGGGCATACTTCCACAGGCGGGTGAGCATGTTGGCCCGATTCACAGCAATCTCAGCCTCCAGTCGGAATCTCTCTTGGGCATAGCGGTCTACAACGCCTTCTCCCAAGCTAAATGCCGTCCCCGCCGTGCAATTATCACCCAGTGTGTGCTGAGTTTCCACAATCCTCAGAAACTTGGTCACAATGTCAATGTCAGGCTTGGTTTTGCTCGCTGTTGACAGGCCGATAGAGGTGGCTGCTGCTGAGCTGGATGGTGAAGACGATAGTGGAGCAGAGGCCGATGTCTCATCCGTCGGAGAGCTGGCTTGAAGGACATCCCGAGATTCTTCATCCGAACCCAATAGACCATAATCATTGAATAAACTCTTGCCCGCTGTCTTATTGGAATTTCCACTAACATCACTATCCTCCTCCCCAGCAGCTCGCTCACTCCCAGGGAAATATGATGGACTGAGATCCTCCTCATGATCTCTCTGCTCATTTCCGCCTATCCCCGGCACATTAACACGCTCCTCATCATTCCTTCTCTTGTCATCCCACCACCAGTCCCCACTCCGGTTTACATTCAGTCCATAATCAGTCGTCGTCGACTCCAACAGCCCTTGAACAATCTGAGTGGAAGGATTCTGCTCATCACCAGCCAACTCCCCTGAGCTGGCTAATCCCGAAGCAAGGAGACGACTCTGTTGTTTTCTCTTCTTCTTCTCTTCTTGTCTTTCTAATTTCCTTCGTGAGCCGCCTCTGTTTCCAGCAGATGACCGCAATTTCCCATTCTCTTCTTGACTATTCAAATTCTGATTATCGTCCTGCTTATTACTCGCCTTAATCCCTTTGTTTCTATTTCGTTTAGTAGTAGCTGAGCTGGCAGTACTGTCTGAACTATTATTGTTACTTGACTGCTGCTCTTGTTTACTTTTGAGCCGTCGGTTGGTTCTTCCTCGACTACTCTGTGCACGTGAGGAGGTTGTGGTGGCTTTAAATGTGCTACCCCCTCCTCCTCCTTGTTCCTCCTGATAAGACTCTTCATAAGTCTTTTCTGTTGTTTTTCTATTCGTAGGAGGAGGAAGATGGGAAGAAGTAGGACTATTGTTTGCAGATTTAAAGCCTTTTTCATGGTCAGCAGCCACCGGAATCCTTGCTATCTTCTCTGCAGAGAGTTGGCCATTTGAAATGTCGCGATTAGTATCTGGCTCCTCTTGTTTTCCATTCCTTTGTTGGGAACTACTGACGGAGCTGGAATTTCGTAGTAGAAAAGTTTTAATTCGGTTCAAACTAGTCGCATTATGCTTCTTTGAAGATGAGGAAGAGGAGAAATATGGCTTGCCATAAACCATTCTAGTGTCATTATTGACAGGCATAAATCCCCCAGGTTCTTCCCGAGTTTCAGTGGGTGGGAGTGGAGAGAATAATTTCCTTATGCCACCAACCGGTGATGATGATGATGAATGGATTGATTTGCTCTCTAACATTGGCTGATCACCTTGCTCGTGAAATAATATTTGGGAAGGAGTTGTGGCACTGCTCCCCGTTCCTTTTTTGTCACTGTGCTTCACCTTGCGAGTGCGAGTGAAAGTTTTACGTGATTTGTGGTGGCGAATGCTGGAGATAATGGGACCACCAGGAGCAGGAGGAGGAGTGGGGTGGGTCTCAACTGTATTTGCTACTGATGAGGATGAGGACGAGTAGAGTTTGTGAGATTGGATCCAAGATTCTACATCATTATGTTGTCTCTGTCGTTGTCGTCGACTCGGCCCCTTGTTTGGCTCATTGTCTTCATCATCATCCACCTCATCTTCTTCTTCTTCATCATCGTCTTCATCCTCCACGTCTCCCTCCTCCTCCTCCTCCTCTTCATCATCATCCTCCTCTTCCTCCTCGTCCTCAGTCTGACGGGGTGGGTGATTTGGTCGGACTTTACTAAAGTCATTGGTCATCATCGGTCCAGGACTATTATTTGACGCTTGACTTGTCCAAGTTGGACGTTGGCCTTCCGTCCAGCCCGTTGCGGAGACTGTGGTTGTAGTATACGCAGACCATAGACGACGGAGGATGACACGGGTTCCATTGGGAGCCGGGGGATTGAAAGACGACGGTGTGACACTGTTATTAACTTCCGCTGCGGATGAGGAGCTTTGGGAGGATGAACAAGGGAGCAGGAGGACTGCGAGAAGGAGGATGTAGCTGCAGTGAAGTTGGTGAACGTTCATTGTCCCACATTTTACAACTTTTGCGGGAGGGATTCACACGTCCTTTCCACACAGGAAATGCAAAGGAGAATTGTCATAGGCCAGCAAATGCATGTGTAAGTTGTGTAATTTTAATGGGAAATGGGGAGTAATTAGCGCGTTATCCCCTTCGGGCAGTCATCTTGATGGAGATAAGGGTGATGATGGTGAACAGTAGATGTAGTTTTACACTGTACAGCTATACCAGATTTCCTCCGTAATGAATTCCAAATGAATGCGGGTCCACTGGGGGAAAGAGAGGCTGTTTGACTTGATCTCTATATATTTTTATGGCTGTTTAAAATGTAGTTGTAGAGGATTAGCGAGGGCAATTAATTCTTCTCCTGTGATCACTCCTGTAGACACACATAACAAGCACATCCACTTTCTACACACCAGGTCATCTTGCTCTTTCGCCGTGTGACAAATTCACAGACACACACACACCCGCACTTGTTTTTCGCCTATTTTTTTCACCTCCTTCCCGCGACCGTCTGTCACTGTCACTGGGTCAGCTCGTATGTTTTGCAACTCGGAGTGCCATGCTCAGAGTAGGACACACGCAGTGGCCATTAAAACAATATACTAATCAAGCTGGTTTTAATTAGATGTGGCAAATTAATTTAGGATTATACAATCATGTGTCACAGCGGAAATGGCTGCTCAATTGGTAGGCACGGACATGGACTCATCGAACACACATATACACTCACACATTGCACTAAATATGTGGATAGTCCGACTCCGTGCTCGCTAACCAATTCCTTGTCCTCTTCATCACTGCCACAAACATCATCCTGAGCATAATGTACAATTCACTGCAGCACTACAAGTTAAAATTAATGCACTATAAACAGACAGAGACACACAAGTTTCTTCTCAGTATCATGATAATCTTTCTTGCGGTTGTACTTGACGCTGAATTTCAAATACTGAGGGAATGAGGGTGACTGAGTGAAAGAGAGATAGAGACAAGTGAATGTGGGGGAAAGAGTGAGTGAGAGACTTGTGGTCGTTCCCGGTGCAGAGGAAAGACTGTTGAAGACACGGCCAGTTCACTAGCATTCCGTTCACTTGATTTTTTTCACATGCAGCAGCAGCGCAAGCGTTTCTCCTCACAGCGTCTTCCTCCAGCTAGCCCGATCCGTGGGAAAGAAGACGAAGACATTGCCTTTATCCTTTACAACAACTTTTGGCCCGTGCCGGTTGTAACGTGGGCAATAATGCCGAGGCATTACAAACTTGAATTGCGTCCCGATACCTCTCTGAAAGAGGACGTGGAAGATAAGGAAACGAGGAAAACGTTCATAAAATGCTCCGCTCACAAGATGGATGAGGTAAATTGAAAAACGAAAGGTCATAGTGGCGTGTCCCAAAATGTCTGTACCTTTGACAGCACATTCTGGGCTTGGTTGGACAGGCTCATGCAAATCTCAAGTGGTTAACATTCAATATACGCGAACACAAGCATCGTCTTCTCATATCCTCTCACTAATTTTATGCACAAAGTTGGTCAGCATCACCAGTCTCTTTGCCAGCATAAGGGTGCACACAATGCTTGCGTGGCTGAGAGGACAAAAGAAAGTGCTTGGGGCGTGTAGCTGGAATGTGCGCTGATGTAAGCGACTGTCTATGAGCGCTCGTGTGGCCAGAAGACGACGGTGGGGGCGCGTGAAGTGAAAAACGCTGAAATCAAGTTTACTTCAAGGGCTCTTGACAAGTCTCATGATGCTTGAATGGGACCTAAACTGGGTTGCATTAGCGAATTATACACGGAGCAAGACAAGTGTGCCTGCCCTTCCTTCCAAACTTTCCTTCATTCCCACTACTAGTCGTCCAAGAACAACGGACCATAATCCCTACTTACCAGTCTCTCACTTTCTCTCTTCAGAATGCAAACCATGCTGTTGGTAATGCTCACACAGATAAAGTCTCTCATACTCTCACGCTCTCTACCTTACGTCCCCTTTCACCACCTCCTTCCTCCGCTATCCCTTGTCAGCCTGTACGGGCTCGTGATATTTATGTGGTGGTAATTACACGAAGCGAACCCTGCTCGGTGGTTGTACCTGAGCGAGAGAAAGTGTGAGAGTGAGAGAGTGAAAAGTTTAGGATTTACAGGGGGTTAGTAGACCTATAAAGTAACCAAGACTCATCCCATGTGGCAATGGGAAAGTTTCTTGGTAATCTTGCGTAACAAGAGAGTGGTAGAAGGAAGACGGACTTCCTTTGGCATTCTTCGCCGTCGTTTACTTCCTCCTCCGTCCCCTTTTCGTACGCCCTAAACTAACGGAAAGAATGATGGACGGGGAAAGGAGATGTGACATGAGGGACAAGGGAAGAGAAGGTTTTGTTCACATCGGAGCAGCTGTACCCAGCGACTAACTGGATTAGTTCTGAAAAATACGACCCTCTTCTAATTTGCAGGTGAAGATTTTAGGTATGACCATTGGAGCAAGCAGCAGACTTGATTCAACTTTAATTCCAACAACAACAAAGGGATGAGTGGGGATTGAGAAAGGCATTGATTCTGCTTGCGCACCCACTTACTCAAGAGGGGCAATCCCCCCTGATGCACACTATCTGGATGTACGGCCTAAAAGGAGTCAAATGTATTAACTTAGCCTATGACCAGTACTGGCTACGTAATTCCATGTTCAATGTGTAAGTCTACTGACCCAATTCATTGCGGGGGCTGTTGTACTGTGCCACCCCCTGAGGAGAGTGTCTCACGAGGACACATGTTCCTCATATGTTCGCAATCTTGCTATGGTATGAATTAAAGATGAAATGCAGACCGACTCAAGCTCCTACTCGCATCCTCCTGTCTCAATTCATTCCACTAACTTTATGTGTAGCATTAGAATGATTTAAACAGCCTCAAAATTACCAGAATTCCATGGGGCTGATGATTACGAAGCCATTGGAATGGCTCTGTGGAAAAATCCTCATAGGATTTAGGCAGCGGACAGCTACAGAAAGAGAGAAAGAAAGTAATTATTATTCATTTGAAGTAGGACGAGATGCGAGTGAGAGCACCCCCTGAGCCCCCACCCTCTTTGAGAAAAATCTGGAGAAATTAAAGGTAGAATAAGTAATGAAGGCAGGATTGAGATGATCTATTAATGTGAAGGAGTTGGAGGGGTGGGAATAATAGAAGAAAATAAAAATGAGCAAAGTAGTAGCTCTTTTCTGCGAATTGGAAGAAGCAAGTATGTCATTGAGTCCTTAATCTGAAAGCCTTTTTTTCACCAGAGTAGCAATAGGGGGAGGGCGGATGGGAGATATAGATGGGGAAAGGAGCTGGAATATGGGGCGGGTTTCTTTCTCTCTCTCTCTCTCTCTCTTTTCACATTCCTAGAAAGGCTTAATTATTATTCTGCCCTTTTCCAGCCCAGATTTCCTCCTAAAAAGAGTTGATGTATAAGTTGGAGCTGATGATGATCATCATCACATACAAGCGATAGCTTGAGAGCTCTGGAATTGGAACGAGGAGCCAACCGATGAGGACGTCCCTTCGTCTTGTTGATTGGAAACTAAGCTTTCTACATGGTACAGGATGATGTTGATGCTGTTGTGTATGGTCGGCTCCTACATCTCCCTCACTCCAAACTCCACTCCAAGCTGCTGACAATTGGGCGACCGGGCTCTATTCCAATATCATGCTCAGTAGATGAAAGAGACGAATCCACTTCTGTAAATCAACCAAGATGAATACAGCGCAAGGCTGAATAATAAACGAAACGCAGAGGAGATTTACCTGGAAATTACAACCTTTATTATTTATAAAAAAAACTCATATTAAAAGGTGGTGGTACAATTTTGTAACTTATATTCAGTTGTTGGTTGCATTGTAAAATCATACACAAACGACGGCGTAAATTGGAAATGAATAAATGGTTGGCTTCTCGCTTCCTCTCTCCCTTTTCACAACTATAACTACTGTAACTATGGGTCACCGAATCTTATTATTGTTGTGTGGTGGAAGAGGAGACTTAGGTCTCATCTTGAGTCAAGGCTCCTCGTTTTCTCTTTGTAAAGATATATATATCAAAAAACATCACTCGACTAACTATATGAAATGCTAATGTAGTAAATTCCTTATCCATTATTATAAAATACGGGTTGTTGTGGTTTCAAATGCGGCTGTGTACTGTAGTTATTGTATAATCAAATAGCATTATTATATGTCCATCATCAAAGAGTCACACACTGTACTTAAGGTTGGCTTTGTTGTTCTTGTAATATTGTATATAATATATATATATTTATGTATGTATATGCAATACAAGTAGTACATTAGCTTAAAAGTTACAAACAAGTTAAGTTAAATGTACGTACGTATGTATAACGCTAGTGTCATTATCATCATCATCATTTCTGCATGAATGATGTTAGTAAATTAATCAGCTAGAATTAAATTGCTTTACAATTATCACTAATATTATTATTGAATCCTATCATCATCTCATGCTGCTCTGTTGCTTTACTTGGACAATTAAATATATATATTTATAAGTGTAGTAATAATAAATTGGGGATGTTTTTTTTTAACCTTACATACATTCAAATGCAATAATAATAATGATATTATTATTGTAATAATAATGATCGAAAGGAATACATGAAAAGTCGTACGCTTAAGCCTACTTAATATAATAATAATATTGAAAGAGAAGATTAATGTTCATTTACTCGTCATCATCTCCTTCGTCATCATCATCATCATCATACTCCTCATGTCGAGGTTGTTGACCCATCTGACCTTGACGACCTCGTTTCCCGTGTTCCTTGTACATCTCCATTTCCTAAAACAGACAAAGACAACCAAGACATGAGTACACATCCAGTTTAACTAAAAACTTGAGAAAGAGAGAAACTGGCAATAGTTACAAGAATTGTGAGTTAAATCAGCTGGAATCAAATGCTGATACCAGCTCATAAACGGTAGTTATCATCAATAGTCCAACTATATCCGATCAAACTGTCTCTCCTCTCTCTAATATACACTCCATGTGCTAACTAACTTAGAAAATCATTATCTTTGGCAGGATGTCAAACAACCTGTCTGGGTATGAGAGGGTCTGTAGGGAGGGGGTAGTGGGCTGCAGGGGTAGAAACGAGTCCAATCCGCCTTTTTATTAATGTTGTAAGAGATGGAAAAACACGGAGGCACTTAACATTGAACAGAGTGAGACAGAGAGATTGGGATCTTAACTGTATTCCCTCATGTACACGTTTACTCCATGGACCCGAGCTCTGGCACGAGTCCAGGTCAGGTATTTGTGCCAAGACACGTAGTTCTCTCTCTCTCAGTGCAATATTAGTAGAGACAGAAAGAGATGGACAGGCGGAAATGTCAGTGAGAAAGGACACATTCGCAGAGTGAGAGAGAAGAATGGAGTTACTCACCCGCTCATATCGAGCCTTGTCACGGTCAGCCATAGCTTCGTATTTCCTCTTGACATCCGGATTGACCTCAGACCAACGGCGACCCAGCTCCTTGGCGATGTCACCAACCTTGTAGTCGGGATTGAGGGATCTTACGGAAGGGCGCTCATCATGGCAAAACCAGAAGAAAGCACTCAACGCTCTCTTGGGCGCATTCGGATCCTTTGTACGACGGCGGCCCTTCTTCTGTCCCTTGGGTGGAACGTAGTGCTTCATCTCCTCATCGTACCGCTTCTTGTCATGTGACGCCATATCATGAAAATGCTTCTTGTCCTGCTCCGACATGTTCTACAAAATAAACAATTAATTCAAAATTAATCCCTTTTCAATACTGCGCTCATGTCAGGAACAATAGAAACCACGGCGAGGAGATGAATGCTTCTGTCTTATTTACCTTCCAACGTTCCGCACATTGGCGGGAAAATTCCGCAAAGACCACATTTTCATTCGGCCGAGTCTTCTTATGCTCAGCCCGGCAATGTTGTACGAAGTACGCGTAGGCTGTTGAGCGCCCACGAGGCTTCGCGGGATCGTGTTGTGCTCCACGCATCTTCACTGCTGGAAAAATTCAAAAAAAAATCAACAATTAGCTACAATCCTTCCACAAAACTCACAATTTAAAAGCCACCGGCCGGAAACCTAATAATATTCCCCACTTCGAACATCCGCTTCGTACACACAACTACACCGGAAAAACCTGGATGAATTCCAGTTTAAAATCTCACATGAAAAGGGAAGGCTCTAATAAATGTGCAGTAAACAGTGAGGCCTGCCTTCGGCGTCGGCATTCAATACAAACTTATTATAGAATGAATGGCGCGCGGAAAGAAGAGCTCTATCTCCACAATATCTTTTCACTTATCAATTATACTGTAGCACCCATGCAAAGGATTACTCACAAGCAGCCGATACTGATGGGACTTTATAGAGCTGATGATGATGACAATGTCGCACAAATAGCTTCCCAAAACTCGATGGCGATAACAACAATTCTCCTGCTTCACAGCTAAATACTACACGCACACACACACTGATACCTGAGTAACGTGTGGGAAGAATACTATGTGTGCATTTAATATGGGACACAGAGTGAGAGCTTGTGTTCTTCTCAGCTCTTCAGTAATATGCAGCAGTCACTACTACTCCTGGCGTTCTATCTGAATGGCTTTAAGCAGTTTAGAGGCAGCAACAGTAAGTAGTAACGGACAACAGAGACGAAGGAAAGGAGCCTGCTTTTTCAAGGGGTTCGTTGAACACATAAGCCTCCTATTCCATATGTACATCCCATGCATTCGACCACTGATTGTCAGTGTGCTTCGCTGGTTGTTGTAATACACATGAAAAGGATAGAGAGACCCAAATGCTCCAACAACGGCCAAGAGTCGTGAGAACCTGGCTACCTTTTAGCTATATGGAATGCTTGAGAGCTTAAGGCTGCTTACAACAACAACAAAACGGCTTGCTTCCTTCCCTGCCATAGGAACCTTTGGGGCTTTGCTTCCCTATTGTTGTTATATGTACGGAGAGAGCCGAGGCAGCAGGAGTTCGCATGACGGCATTAATACACACAGATAGCATAACGACTGAAGACAAGCCAGTAGTAAAGCAGGGAAGGCAAGCCAAGCAAGCAAGGGGTAAGCAACAACAACAGCCATCAAAAAGAGACCTAAAAGCATCCGAAGGAATTACTGAGAGAGAGAGACAGAGAAACCCTTCGGAAATTCATGGAAGGCACCCCTGAACCATTTCATCCTGCCATCCCCACTCTCAAAATGGCACAGATAAATAATTCCCCAAAAATCACACAAAGGAAGGGCGAGTTGGCGGGAAAGTGGAGCCGAAACAGGTTTAAAGTCTTCCAGCCGAAAAAATCAAACGCTCAGCCAACAACAATCATCCACTCCACCTTCATAAATGACTCACAAGCTCAAGCACAGTATGAGTGTAAGTATGAAGTTGAGAAAAGCGCAAAAAAAATCCTCCTCATCATCATCATCCTCTCGTAACAACGCGTCTGTTCAGTGAGTTGAAGCGCCAAGCAAAAGCTCTCTCTCTCTCCTTGTTGTCTACACGACTACAACTAAAATCACTATAATAGCATCATCCTCACACCTCACAAAAAGAAGAAAATATATAGATTTCTATGAATTAACTGGGAAAAATTCCCATTAAAATTGGTTAAAAAAACTAAGGGAAAATCCCCAGGGCTCAACCCCTCAAATTCCTACAAAGTCCCATAAAAATAAACTTAATTTTCCCAAAATATCCCAACATTTCTTCATTGAAAGCCCTGCATTTCCCTCCAGCCGCCTTCTTGTCAATGCTTGGGAAGAAAATCAATGGAGAACAAGAGAGGCAGCAGCAGCAGCCAAGTGAGAAGACGAGAGGAGGAGGGGAGCCTAACTTTTCTCTCACTACACTCTACACTACGCACTCAAAATCCATTCAAAATACAAAATTTTGGCTGAATTTCCACAAAAAATCTACTCAAATCCCATAGTCAACCCACCGTCAAATAGATTATGCGTGAATTAAACTCCAACGGACAGAAAATGTCCGTGCAAATGGAGATGGAAGGCGGCTACTGAAGATGATGCGCTCCTAAGTGCGGCCACAGCACCATATATATACAGATTGTTTCAAAAAGTAGTGAGACCCCCGTATCTTACCTTTTTAATCTCTTCCTCAAAAACACTGTCCTCACGTCTATGGGTTGTCCCTTGGGCAGGCTACGAAATTTTGTTAAAATTTCCAAAAAATTCAACAACACTCACTCAAAGAGTTGCAATTTCAAGCCGGAATATTATTATTAAAAAAGAAGATGTGAAGGACGCGCGCCAAGCCGTCTTACGGAGAATATAAGTGTGTGTGTTCCAAGCTAGCTCTGGCTCTGCCTTAGCCGTACGCTTCCCTTTGGCTGGCTTCACTTTTTCTATATCTGAACACAGTGCCGTATACTACAGTGTGTCTCTCGCTCCTAAACGCCTTATAGCATTGAGAAATTCACTCTGGCACTGAGTCTGGCTCTCTGTATGGCTTGTGCACGGCAAGCTCTTCTGTATGCTGGAAGCTGGCTGGCTGGCTTGTACATTAGATGGCAAGATGGGGAGCTACCCCTCGCCCCACTCCTTCTACATTGCCCAGCATTCATTCCCATTGGATAGCATGAGCTGTATGGCATGGCTGCTGCTGCCTTCCTTGCCTGCTCCTTCAACATGTTCAAGTCTGCATTGCCAAGCCAAAGTGTATCCAAAGCCAGAGAGAGAGAGAGAGGAAATTCACATGTATACTCCATACGCACGCAACCCAATGCATAGAAAGGTACTGTTGCCCCATAATAATAAAACCTTATAGAAAGCCACCGCCGCGTCCAATCCATAGCAAAAGGTACGCCGTACAGAATACATACGAGAAGCTTCACGTACCAAAAGCTCTACCAGAATACATACGAAAAGCTCTACCACCAGAATACATACGAAAAGCTCTACCAAAAATACATACAAAAAGCTCTCCCAGAATACATAGGAAAAGGTTCGGCGGAGTACATACGAGAAGGTTGAGTAGTGGAGTACATACGAGAAGGTTCAGTGGAATACATACGAAAAGGTACAGCGGAATACATTGAACGTTGAGCGACGACGAAGATAGGGAAAAGGTGCAGTAGAATACATAGGAAGGTATGGTGCCGAGGGTGAATAAAGGGAGCGAGTAGATGCTAGAGAAGGCTGGATGGTTGGCTATGTGAATAAAATGCAAGCTGTGTCTGAATACATGGCAGTGGAGTTTTACAAGGGAGAAGAACGTAGAAGGAAGGTACTGGCTACAAGGGAAGCTACTGCTGCTACATTCAGGGGGAATGGAACAACCATAGGAGCTACATAGGAAAAGCATAGGAAGGTACGCGAGTTACATAGAAAGGTACTGCAGCTACAAGTACTGACGACGAGGCACATTGTATACAGAAAGACATTGGGCCCAATGTATATTACTGCAAGGGAAAACCAAGCGTATATTTTATAACGCAAGAGCACGAGGCAGTAGAGTCGAAGCCATGAGGATCGAGGCAGGCAATGGTGAGAGGACCAATGCATCCAGTCGGTCCATAAGCTCAACATTGTAGAAGCCAAGCTCTTGATTCTCACAGGTCCCAAGGCTTTGCCAAGCTTGCCAAGCTTGTGTTATTCCATCGCATTGGCTATGCCGAACGTGAAGCGGAATCATTTGACTCCCATTGAAATACATGGGGCTCGTATGGACGCCATTGTGAACATGTTATGTGTCGTCAGTTTATGTCTGCTGGATTCATGCTCCTGGTATGGTGAAGAAGGAGAGAAGAAGACGACGAGCCAGGCTTGGCTTGTTGTAGTGATGTTGGACAAAAAGTACAGTGTTTGCAAGACAGATGCGACGCTGTGGATTATATGGCGGAACATGCTTGCAATGCATCTTTCTTCTTTTTCATACTACAATTGCATTAGTAGAGATGGATTCAATTCTATTGTGAATCCGTTTAATAATGTGTCATGTAATGGAATGGATGATATGGAGAGGAGTCAAAGGGCTGTGTGTCATCAATTCCCTTGTACTGTTCTGGAAGGACGAAAACTATTGATTTTTCATTGTTGGAGGCGGTTTAAAATCCCCAATTAACAAGTACAATTTTAGTGTACTGTAGCGAGGGGTTTCTGAGAAGTTCGCAACTATTCCGGCTTGGTATTCCTTTATGTAGAGTGAGGATTATTATTGTTGAGAAATAGGTGAGATTTTGCACTCCAGGGACCTTGTAGCGTAGATGACAATGAGATGGCTTTAATTGTTGCAGAGTTTTAGTTTGGTAAAGTATATAGGATGGGTTTTTACTGGGATAATTAGGTTTACTTTTTAATCTGGAAGACTGGTCATGGGGAAGACTGTAGGGAATCGGAAGTGCTTTGGGAATTGCAGGGGCAATGAGTTTAATATTTATGGTATAATTATTAAATATTTTAGGGTTGAATAGGTGGGGAATGTGGACTAAAGTTAGGCGTGGGGATTGATTATTATATTTAGAGAAGAAGAGAAGGAAAGTAAGGCTGTTTGTTTGTTCCTTTGCCTATCGGCCGTTGGACCATTTAATCAGCCACAGGACTTTAATTTGACTGGGTTATCATTGACAGTGACGATGCAATTAATCAATTAGCATTAACATATACAGCCTCAAACTTGCCTGTTTGTACATTTTCCCTAGCGTGGAACTCTGAATGGAAATGGAAGCGTGGGGTTTGAGCATTGTGGTAGTACCATGAAGCAGGCGGCAGAGTTGTTTCTTGTTGAAGTCTGTGAAACATAGGCGAGGAGGCGTGGACAATACTTTTTCCATGAAACAAGCCGGAAAGCACTGCGGACATAAATCTACAGCGAGGTTGTAATTTACTGTTTAAAATATGCTAGGAGGGAGTTAAACAAGGGCCATTAGGTTCATTTAATAGGGAAAAGGACATGAGGGTAATAAGTTTAGGAAGAATTAAACTTGGGTGTCAACTGGGAGCTGGATTCGCTGGCTATATTGACGACAAGTTGGGTAAACTACTTTGGGGTTGTTATGAGAAAGGAGGTCAGGTATTAAGGGCTGTTGGTGGCAGTAGTGTTAATTAAAGGTGAGGGAAAAAATCTCATTGTCTCTTTCCCTCTCATCCTTTCCTAAATACTCCCGCCTCTTGCTCCTGGAATTCCAATTTAGTCTTGACGGATGAGAGAAGATTAGGCGTGAAATGTCACAGTAGTTTGTCTTGCCTTTAAAACTTCTATCAGACCGTACAAAGAAGTATGGATCATGAAGGTACAAATTACACCCGCTACCTGGAAAAGGAACGAGACAGAAAAAAGCTTTCAGAAGCCACAGGAGCAGTTTGGGAGATGGGCTTTAGAAAATGCGAAGCTTACTTTTGCACTGTCATGTAATGCTTTTGTCAGTTTCTATAATGTGAAGGGTCACAGGACTCGTTCTTTAGGGTTTCCTGTGGCCAATTGAGTACACTTTTTTTTAGCCTGGCTATGCAAAAATAATTCCCTACATTTCTCCCAAGTTTTCCCCCCAGGTTACTTTCAAACGACTTGGAACAAGTTTAAAGTGACGCAGGGAACATGCTTACAACAGAGCTTTCCCTCACTGCGGTTCTAGTTCATAGAACATGTAGACAGGGCTTTCAAATGATACCGAGAAAAGTAATACTTGTGTGGCTGGAGGGGTGTGAGAGGGAAATGTTGCTGGCATCAGGAGATTGTACACAGACAGAGCATTGGCCGCATTGTCAGCCTCCTGTCGCCTTGTCCTCAAGTGACTATGGATGGTAAAAGGAAAGAGGAAGAGGAATTTTTTAGGAGCTAATTTAACTCCCAAGCCTCTCCAACATTTTACGTCCGACCTTGCAAAATAGAAGCTCAAGTAGCGGAACGTGAGTGATGAGTCAGTATGGGCTTCGCATCTTCTTCATCTTGTTTGCCTTTCCCCTCCTCAAAACTCTTCCGCTCTTTTCAACTAGCAAAAGGACTTCAGTTTGCAATTTATGGCTATTAGAAATGTTAATAAATGTACGATGAAACTTTCTGCTGATCCCTTGATGTAATTTATATACATACATACAGTGATGATCCCACTGGGGAAGTGTATAGTGTATGGATGTTTGCAAGGAATTATCCCTTCGTAAGTGCGGTAAGGTTGGTTCAGCAGAGTAACTCTGGCGAGGAAAATAGAATCAAGGGCTTTATTCAGAATGCTCATAGCACGGAGGGCTTATGAGGAAGTGATTTGAAATTAAAGTGACTCCAGCAGCTGGCAAGTTATAATTTCTTTAACACTGTCCCACATTATTAAAGCCAGAGAGAGATGAGAGAGATAGAGAGTGGCTGGAAAAGTTACACCTTAATTTGTTTTCTAATAAGCTTGAGCCCCACTTGCGCGGCTTGTATATGTATCTTTGAAGAGCGAAAAAATTTCCTCCTCTTTAACTCGGTCAAGTTTTGGTGGTAGAAAGCAATTAATCTTGATTGCATTACGCTTCCTCTACTGTCATGTTTTCAGGGCAAAAAGTTGTGCAGAAAAAGGTCCGACTGCTGTAATTCCACGGTCCAGATCGCAAGGACTATATATACAACGTATGAAGCCTGACGTTGAGGTTGCATTGACCACAACATGGCACACGAACCCAGCTGTGGCACCTTAATTAAGCCTTTGCAATACAATGTGGAGCAAATGTGAGGGGTTACAATGGAGCGAATGTCCTGCTGCCGTACTTCAGGCCACATGAGATTCAATCTCACCATCCAATTCATATCCTCTCACACGTATACGCATTCCCAAGATGACACGATCAGCTGGATATTAATTCTCATGTACATCTTCTGCCACAAACCCCAAAGGACCCAATAATTTCCCCCTTGATCCACCTGATGTATTGTCCTGCCATTTTTTGAAAGATATGAGTAAATATGTGCGTGTGCGTGTCTGCATGTGCTGAAGAATTGAACTCACGTATTAGAGATTTATAGCTCTTTTCCACTGAGCCCTTCCGCTGCTAGAAATGGATACAGTAGAGCAACAGGCTATATGGATGGACACGTGTGTGTGCAATGACACAACAGGATTTTCCTATCTAAAGTGTCTCCACTTGTAGTGGTCATGGAGAAAAATTGAGCTGGAGATTTCACGTATCCGCAGATATTTGAGGAAACTTGAGGATAGAGCACGTCAAGTATGGGAGCAAGCTCAACTTTTTTTTTCTCACATAAAAAAGTTTGCTTATTATTTCCCCCTTTTGTTCCTCTCCTTTTTTCTCTAGCCATTGCAAAAAACTCCCTTGGAGTTGTTGATTTGACTCGAAGATTTTTTTGGCCGGAAAATAAATGTGACGAAATCGTGGGAGGACTACTGTGCACAGCTGTGCAGTCAATTTTGCACTATGCGGGCAAAGTCTCGCTCGGATTTGTCTTCACGATAATCACAGTTTGACAATTTCAGCAGATTGATTCACTAAATGGGCCTCAAATGCTCATTTTTCCCCATCATCCAATTTTCTTTTGTGACTTCCGAGGGGTCTGCCTTGTTGATGTGGGTGCGAGGAAGTGAACGTAAGGATGCTTGATGACAGGTTGAAGGACCGGTGAAAGAAAGGCGATTAGCATTGGGGAAAAAGATTGATTTCCGTCTATTTTCCAACTTTTCACTCACAATAGAGAAAGGAGGAGCCTGATAAGAGACAAAGTGACTCCTTCAATCCGTCATCATTGTGCCTATATGCACCCTCGCCTTCCGAATTCATAATTGGGAAAGACGGAGTGCGTAATGAGGGACACGAGCCTTCGTAAATGTGCATATGTCTGTCATGTCCATGCGGTTTCTCAGCAGAAATTGTGCTGGAAATTTCTAGTTGAGGGAGGTGGATACGGGTTACGAGGTGGGTGGGGGTAATGAAGCTCCTTCCTTACGTCTTAGTGTAAGTATGACACATATTAAAGCCCCGACAATCGTATCCAGAGCCACATATGCTTTGAGAACAGACTTTTCTTTTCTCTCTCTTTCTCTCTCTGTCTCACTCACTCCTTACTGACAAGTTTAAGTTGCACACTTGTGAAATATTACCTTCATTTGTTGAGTTGCTTGGAAGAATCTAGAGAGAGCGAAAAGCTTAGTTATTGAAAAAGCTCTCGCGTCCGTCCACTAAGGCTCATTTCGCTCGTCGTCATCATCATCATCGTCATTGTGCCTGGAACAAACTGTTTGCCAGACTTTTTTGGCCAGTCATATTTGCAGGAGGTAAAGAGGAGGGGGAGGAGTAGAAGAGAGAAAGTGAGTAAAAAAGTTATTGTGGCACATGTAATAATAAGAGTGTAATAACTTTCCAGCCTAATGAACCCATTGGTTTAACCCTCGGGTAGTAGTACAAGAGAGTATGAAAGCTTTTTCACAGTGAAACACATACAAACACACACACACATGCCACCATAGGCTTTGAGTATGTTTGGCTTTGTATGGGAATACGAAGAATATAAAACCTTGCTCTCTATTAAACATCTCCCACTAAAGACAATCATAATGAGCTGGCTTTCTATTACGTTACGCGTCCGGAAGTAATATGTTATGTCATTATTATGTTACCAAGAGCACGCTTCAAGAGCTCCAAGTGTATTTGAGATTAGCTTGAACCCGATGACCCCCTGCTAGCCCGCAATATGATCTGCTCTCTAATCTGCTTGTCATCTCGTAAGTATCATCACTTAGGTATGCAGTTCCCCATCACTCCTCCTTGGTTCTCAGTATTCACTCGGTGGCATTGAGCATTGTAATGAGCTTTCAGTCACTCCTGTTGGTACACACTGTACCAGTATGTCATCTCTCTATGAGCCTTCAATTCAGCAATATGCATTTAATTAGACGCTTTGCACTATGTGCCAATGGAGAGGGATGAATGGATTGACCCTCAGAAAAAGAGACCAGTAGTAGCACCCACAGGAATAATTTATTGTGAGCCTTTCGCAGGCAAAATATTTCCTCTACATAACGGCTGTAGATTTGTGTGCAAGCCTGAAAGATTTACTGCGAGATTTCGTAGAAGGTTATGTGATATGCTGCTAGGCAGCATATAGACGATGCCACGTTGCCTTATGCGTGAGTAACCCAAGATGTTTTTCTTGTTCAGTTGTGATTTATCAATGCATTTGCACGGAAGTGTTTCCAATAGTAGTGCCGTCGCATGAGAAACACAGAGAAAGGTTTCCGTGTGAAATCCTACTCCTATTACAAGTAAGAGCTCGGCTGGTAAAAATGGGCCGAAGACCACAGGGAGGGTTGGAAAGTTGAAGACGGGATGATTTGAGGTAGAAACTTTATCGGCACGTGGAGCTTTTTACTCTTCTGTTCACACAGCCGGAAGCGATCACATAAAAAATCCCACACATTTGCTCCTTTTCCTTCCTTATTGCAGTGTGTTTGTGTGCCATGACAGAACTGTGATGATTCCCTTTTACCAGCAGCACAAATATATGAACACAAGAGAGATGAGTAGGAGTCGCCTTTCTCAATGCACACACGCAAGTATACACACACACACAGACTCTCAAGTAAATTTCAAAGGAAAGTGAGACCCCTTCCCGTAGAGCTGTCGGTATGAATTTTATTGCCCACTCTCCCTCTCTTTCTCTTCTTGTGTAATGGAGGTAGTGGGCTTTTTAGTACTTAATCTGAACAATGTAGAAATCAATGGTGAAAGTTAGTTTGAGCTGGGGAGAGAGAAAAGAAGAGACGTTGGATTGAGTTAGGCCCTCGGTGTACATTTATGCGGCTGTGTTCCCTGTCGGAAAGTAGTGGAAATATTGGATCGTAACATTTTAGAATTGAGTCTGTGACATTTTTATTGGACTTACGTATGAGAAGCTACGAGAAGTAAGAGAGTCGGACATTACTTACAGTAACAGGGTGACGCCGTATGCAGCAAATATTCTGTATGAACAACAACCGCGCTCCGCCTTTTCCTCATGCTTATTTATTGCTCACATTTAACTTTACGAGCAAGACAAAACAATGAAGCTCGTGAATATTTCCACATATTCCATCCTCCCCCTGTGGCTTCAATTGCAATGTAAATAAATTCGACCGGCAAGGTCGGAGATCAGATTCCTTTATGGAGTTGCAAGGGAGGACCTTGATTGCCTCTGTACTTTCACCCATATTTTGCTCTATTAGTAACATAGACACATTAAACTGACTGATCTTTCGGCTTACACGGTCCCATTGTCAGCCTTCGGATATTTTGCTGCAGTGATAAAAGAGATTGGGATGACCTGAGGCGGGGAAAGCAGACAGCAGTCGTAAATAGATCTAGACAGATGGATTTACGGACGATTTTGTATAAGTTGATGTGCAATGGCCATGTGCAATGATAAAAAAATGAGGAATATGAGCCTTCGGCACCATAACTGATTGCTTGTCCACAAGTTTACTGTAAACATATTTTTATCCTCACTCGGATGATTGCATGAATTTTCTAGGTCAATAACAGCAATACTAACCGGCTGGACGAACACAACATGACCAAGTCTGATTTACAGGACCTGAATTTCATGTGAGTCTGGAGGGGAACGACAGAAAGTTTTCCAATTCCAGTTTGCTTTAAGCGGCTTGACATTATTGAACAAATTTGAAGCAACAACCCGCGGAGTTTTTGGCGTGTATTTTCCATGGAGGGTAGTGGGTACGGGTGGAGTATGGGCGATTTGACATTTACAAGTTGATACCGAAGTCAATAATTGTAGGCCATTAGTGGAGGTGTACTCTAATGAATTTTGAGCGGTAATTAAAAACACTGTGTACCCACCCAGCTCGTAATTCATTTTTTTCGGCCATCCAAGCATACATGAAGGAAATTTGAGGTTCATGATGTGTGTATGAGGCCGTTTTAATGTTACGAAATGCACCTAAGTATTTACATGACGCCATGGGGCTGTGCCGTGGCATAATTTAAGCCCACAGGGACCAGCACTGGATAAGGTTGGATTGGATGTTTTATGGTACAAGCTTCAGGAGCATAAGTAGATTCATTTATTCTTCTATTAATAATGAAAGGAGTTTATAATACAAATAAATGCCCAGTGATCGCCAAAAAGATAGTGCAGAAACTTTCCGAAATGTCCTTATCACTATGAGTGACCACAATCTGAAGAGAAGAAGAAAGAGGGGGAAATATTGCGAGGAAAGTTTGAGACAGTGACCAAGTGAAAGCTCGCGGATGATAAGTTGCCTCCCCCGTCGCTTCTGTTTGCGAATTCAGTCTGCCCAGCAAATTCAACTTTCTTCTTCTTTGTCTGCTTCCGTCACTTTGCTGACGATTTATTAGGCCAACACACATACACATACGTCCGCTACTGCTTGTGTCTAATTTTTAAAACAAACCATAACTATAGGAAAGATTTGTTGATTTTCTCCCAGCATCCTCTTCCTCCATTGTTCCATTATTGCTTGCCTCCACACAGAATTTATCATGTGAATACTTTTGACATACTTGATATTAGCACATGTAGAAGATTAATATTTGAAATAGCAAATATATTCGTCAGCGTTGTATGCTAATAGAGAAATTTCTGTCAGTGGAATAACAACAAGAGAACAACTGTTAATTAAAGACTAAATCTGGTTAGCGTCGAATCAGCTTATTTTCTCCCTTTTTATTACTCATGATTGCCCATTGAATAGAGTACAAGCTGTTTTGGGAAATGAAGAGACAGAGGAGGAGAGAGCGAGACTGGGAAAAACTTGGACGGATTCCCTTGTGTTTGTCTGTGCACTCTGGCGCTTTCATTTCTCATTTGTGTACATAGATGAGACAAGATTTTTCGGGGTGGGGACCACAGGAGGGGTAGCAAATCAGTGAATTCCTCCCTTTGCGCACTTATTTGATAATCATCAGAGAGAAGCAACAACTACCTCGTTCTATTTGTTATGTAAAAGATTTACAAGTGAGTAAACTATAAATTTTCCAAGAGTTAAAACTAGCAGAGCGAGAGAGTGAACGGATGTATGTATGGGTTGTATAATAACATATTGGATTATATGTGTATGCTTGTTCGGGGTGTATGGTTCTTTTAATGCAGTTCCCGGGGAGTTGTATGAGAGCTTGTGATGAAATAAATCAGTATGGGGTAATATTTGCAAGCCAGCTCACTGGGGATTTCACTTCGTCGGCCTCTTTCCTCCTTTGCATTTTCCATTTATATCAATCAAGACAATTACGGATATTGCTTATGTGTTTTAATGTGGCTGGAGGGAAGTTTTTTTGAGGTTACAAAAAGTTTTTTTAGAATCATGCTTTTTTAGTTAAGCTAGAACTGGCCGGAGTGGGTGCAGGAACCGCGAGGGGGATTTGTCTTTGATAGCGATAATTTTTAATGTGGGTGGGGGTGGGGCTGATTTGAAAAATGGCTAAGGGAATGAGGTGTGGCCTAATCGATTTAACACTTGAGCAATAAAATACACATCCAGTGTGGCACTTTAAGAATGTTAAATTCGCCAGGACTACTGATTTCTAGCCTTTGCACGAGTAGACCTGGAGTGTGATAGACCGCAAGACATAAATTGCATCCTGGACCGGTGATTGATGTCCAAGTGATAGTAAATAAGGGCTCAGATTTGAGCTTTAATCGTCCAGCATAACTCAATTCTGTGGTCATGAAAATTCATAGAAACACGGAGGCAATTTCCCTCCTATCTCCCTCTAACATCTCTTTCTCTCTCTCTCGTAAGCACACACACGTTGATTTCTACATTGGCTACGTACGTACATCACGTTTACCATAATTTATGATATGAGAGTCTGTAGAAGTGAACTTCTTTGATCATATTACGTAAGAGTGCCTAAACCACAGGCTAGACACCAGAGAAGGATGAGTCTGATGGATGTTTCTGGCAGAGCTGCTTCATCATCCATGGCTATCAGATGTAATGTGGACGAGGCGGTAAAAAGCGGAAAAAATCGCTCGTGCGAGGGCAGGTAGGAGGAAATTATTATGATAGAAATGATTACGATTGGAATATTGGCGTGGGAGCTGTCAGTCTCTGCTGCAGGGGATCTGTGCCATTCCTGTGACATTTCCATGGAATGCTGATCCACTCGTTGGAGAGTTGGAGAGTTGCGTTGCCCTATTTTCGTTTTATCATCTCATCCTTGTACCAACATGTACGAAAGGAAGATTGGAGTCTCGTTCACATTTCCCTATGAATTCCACGGAAGCAAGTTGTAGTAGCGAAGGATTCATCATCATAATATAGTAAATCTATTTTGTCATTTGTGTATTTTAACGGGGCACCACTGCACGGATTGGTGGGCATGAAAACATGTGATCTGACGTGTGAGATCAAATGACAAGAGGATTCAACTCAAGATGCCATTGGAGAAAGTAAAAGAAATGCAATCAGAGTGCTATCGTAACCTCTCAGATATACTTCTCCTACTTGACTCCGCCAATCAGCTGTACCACGTCTTTGCTAACTGAGAAATAATGAGATTCCTTGCTGAGAATCTATCTTGTGATTGCAATGGGAGAGAAGACAGAATGACTGTTTGTGTGTGTCACACAGTGTGTGTGACAATAATATGTAAACCTGGATGTCCTCCATGTTATCTTTGGTGTGTAGTTGATTGTGCCAGGCTTTGTGTGTATTTAAGTGTGTTATTTGGGTGCGTGTGTTTGTGCTGCTGTGAGAATGGGAAAAAGTGAAGGCATGTGTGCCTAATGCGTTCATCCATAGAGCTTATTCAGTTGTGAGATCGCTTCATCACACTCACGAGCTCACATCCATCCTTTCAATTTCTCAATGCCGCTTACAATAATGTGGAATCTTCGGAGACCATTATGGGACTCGCTTTGCTATATACTAGAACGGATAGGACGTGGAGAGAGAGCGAGAGTTTCTCAAGACAAGAGAGGACAGGGAAAGCTCTCATGTCGATAGACCAACACATCACAAGAGACAGATGGAAAGGAATCTTGATCCAGATCGTTCCACATCATCTTATCCCCTTACATTCTCTCACACAATCACACACGCTCACTCTTCCTTGTACATATACAAAGATCAAGAGGAAGACAGTGTGACAAAGAGTTACAAATCACCTTTCACTTCTCCTTTATCTTTGAGAAAAAAACAGCCTGTGTGGCTGGACGAAAATGGTGGAATGTACATGCATGTATTTGTATGTGGAAGAATCATATGATGATCCGTCATGAGGTCTTTGGTTTATATTTATCTTCATCTTCACCATACAAATAGACATACAATTGAAAGCTGCACACAAGCAAGATCCTATTTTTCCTCCTTGTTGACAATCTTGTTATTCATTCTTGTGGGAAAACAGTTCTGATTCTCTCTCCTTCCCTCAACTCTGTTTTCATAAAGTAGCTTACGCCTGATGCATTTTAATGCTCCTGTCTGCGCATTCCGCCCAAATTCATCGACAGTGACATTGAGATTAGGACGTGCACCGGCATGAGTACGAGCGTGGCTTGCTTAGTGTGGCATTTGAGGTTTTACGTGTGTTTATATGATGACCGTGAGGTTTAAAGGGAATGAGTGGAGGATGCTGGATACGATACGAGCACATTGTTTACTTGTTTCCGAAGTCATATACTGTTGTCCAGTATGAAATGAGCCGGAGTGATTCCCACAAGGACTTTCTCTCTCCCGTCTTCCTCTTTTAGTTTCGTCATATCCTTTGCCCGCGTTCTTCTATACACACACAGCTGCCCTTGGAGACGCTGCATATTGCTCAAAATTAGCAAAGGAGATTGGACTGGATGGTGAAAGAGAGAAGTTTACAAATGCCACATCTTGATTGTGGGAGATGAGATGACTGTGAAAAAGATGAAAAAACGAGCGTCATGTATGAGCTTTCTCTGCTATTATTGTTGAAAATTCCATCCGTTTTTACGCTCCTTCGGGAGCCACTGTGAAGGATATGAGACGGAGAACTAAATCATCTGCTTTGTACGCATACAAGTATTTTTACTACTACTTTTAGACTTGAAAAGTGTGGACGGGCTGGCGGGTGAGCGGGAGAGTGGAAAAAAAAACGGCATGATTTCTCCCCATCCAATTCACCACAACAACTCTGTGGACACTATCTGTTGTAGAATATGAGCTACTCTTTCCATAAATTTCTAACGAGTCAGGTTGCGGATATGACACAATTATAAGGGGACATGTTTGCTGAGTAAGGTACAATAAAGCTGTTGTTCGCAAGCTGGACTAGTGATCACTAGACCGATCTTCTCGCTCGAGATAAAGGGAGACAGGGAGCGAGAGAGAGAAAGTGAAAGGGAAGATTGCTACTGTCTGTAGTCGTCTGTCTAGAATGCGTGTGTGAATTGCCTGTATGTGAGGAAAATCTAAAAGTGATGATGGGAAAGACAAGAAGACTTTCATCAGAGGAGTCAGTGGTTGGCAGAAGAACTATTGTTCCACTGCCGAGAGACGTGCAGGAATGAAAGGAATAGTAGCAGGACGAAGCTGATGGGACCATCAATGACCTTCCACTCCTGAATTGATGAATGAGGAAAGCCGACTATGAGAGTTACTGTTGAAAGGCTTCTCGTCTCTCGCCACAGTATTAGCGGAGGTACACGCAGCTAGACAGAATAACAGAGTCTTCTGCATGAACGCTATGAGAATAAAAGGAGGATAGAATCAATGGACCTATTACGTGCTGAGAGGACAGAGCTTATGCGTATGACAACGAGACGGGGTTATCTTCTTTCCGTTACAAACGCATAAGCACACACCTTTACTCGCACGCTGACTAATCAAATCGCTCGTCCTCAATAATAAGCAGAATATCCTTGAGTTAGGCCATTTAATCGCAAAGTGTTCGCATACAGAAATGGACATTACTTGTGTGTGCGTGCACAACTGTGTGCGAATGGGCTTGTAAAGCGTTCGGTTACTGCATTTGTGTTGTTTGCAAATGTATACGTATGTACAGGGCGTTTCAGAGATAGGTATACACTTTCAAACTTGAATAACTTTTGCAGTTTTGAAGCAGTAGGCATGATGGTTACCAATTCTGAAACTAGA